>OZ007584.1:32616855-32707175 GCA_963931925.1 Onchidella celtica
TCAAGTGTTTACATGTTCAGCCTCTGGCTCCATTACAGTAAGATGGTGATGTCCATGCACGACTGATGCAAATTACATTGCAAACACGACATCCAACTAAGCGATGCAAAGGCCATTATGACTGCAGGTTCATCTCATCTGATATAATTGTAAATATGAAATATCACCGACAGGTAGGCGTCTCAATGCGGAGACAGCAAGAATCAGTAGGTTTGATGGATGAATTCGATTGTCCCCACTTCACTTGAGCACTGCTAGTGTTATCAGGATGTAATATTACATGTATAACATTGGTGTCTGTGGGTGGAAATGATAATGAGAGTGCAAGCGATTAGAGCCTGGTTGGTAAACGTGTATTATTATTATTATTATTATTTGTGTGTGTGTGTGGGAGAGAAAGAAAGATACAAAGATGCACAGAGATACAGACAGAAAGAGAGGGAGAAAGACAGAGAGGGAGAGAGACAGACTGACAGACAGACAGATAGCAGACAAAGAGGGAGAGAGAGTGGGAAGAGAGAGTCAGACAGACAGGGGAAAGAACAGACAGAAAGAGAAACACATATGTAGACAGCCAAAAAGAGAACGAGAGACAGACAGAGAGAAAGACCGAGAGGAAGAGAGACGGACAGAAAGAGAGAGACAGGGGAGAAGAGCACAGAGAGTCGACCAGACAGAAAGAAAAACACACATAATAAATAGATAAGAAGAGAAAGAGAGACAAAGAGACAGAAAGAGAGAGAGAAATAGAGAAAGAGAGTGAGTGAGAGAGATAGGGAGAGAGAGAGAGAAACAGAGAAAGAGAGAGACAGAGACAGAGAAAGAGAGACAGAGAGAGAGAGAGAGAAAGAAGGAGAGATAGAGAGAAAGAGTAGTTATTTCATTCTTGCTGTCATTGCTATTCACCTTGCAATCCGAATATGTCACGGCGAACGCCCCCCCCCCCCCCCAACCCCTCCCGTCCCTGAGGTTTGAAAATCCCCACAGTTCCCACGTCATCTAAGCTTGTTGTGGGTGCCTACAATAACTTGACTCGAGCCAGCACTATCTTTCCCATCAACACTATGTGAGCTTTAATTACTATTTTCTCTGAATAATTTCATGTATGCCTCGTCTCTCTGTGCAGTCTTTATTGCATTTGCCATTTCTTTAAAGTTTATTACCGTTGTTCTTATTTTTGTTTTTATTAATTTGTTGTTGTTGTAGATTTGTTGCTGTAGTTTATGATTCCCTACTTCCTTTCTCTTTTTCACAAATTTTCTTGTATTGCAATTTAGTTTATACACTTTTATACCGACATTTTCGTTTCACACACGCACACGATGTGAAAGTGCACGCATAACATACAGATATATCCATCCATCCATCCATCCATCCATCCATCTGTCCATCCACCCACGCACTCATCTATCTATCTATCTATCTATCTATCTATCTATCTATCTATCTATCTATCTATCTATCTATCTATCTATCTATCTGTCTATCTGTCTATCTGTCTGTCTGTCTGTCTGTCTGTCTGTCTGTCTGTCTGTCTGTCTATCTATTTGTCTGTCTGTCTATCTGTCTATCTATCTGTCTGTCTGTGTCACGAGTGGAGTGAGCGAGATTCAAGGATTACGGGGGCATGGAAGTGTAGGATGGACTCACGGGATAGTGAGGCTGCTCACCTGTATTGACTTCTGTTAGTTAACGTTGAAGCGTGCATGTTGTGAGTGAAGTTGAGGCGTAGTAGAGGCAAAATCTGAATAGTCAGATCACTGCAAGTAAAGAGGTCCAAGGGGACAGACGTGAGATCAGAGGCAGTCGGGAGATTGTGTGTTTTCCAGTGATGACTGGTAGGTTGAACTGTGATTGATAATTATGATGATTGATGTACTAGATTCTCCTATGACCATGATGTAAATAAGTTATATGTGAGGACTGTGAAAGTCATTGATTACTGTGTATAGAGATGTGCGCAATGAGCGATAGATGTAAGTTAGGATCATGGATTCGTAGCGAGTCTGAGTACGGTGTAACACGGTGGAGGTGTGTTACCGTAAGATGTGTGGTGAGTGAAATGTGGACTATTGTGAGTACGCTTGATGGTTCGTAATGAGTGGTGAAGTGGATAGTAATTGTGTGGTGTATTACAGATGTAATGTTATTCTTATAGGTGCCGGGGTCGGGCAGAGACGCCACTCGCGGTGAGCGAACTAGCACAGGGGATAGGCCAGCATAGGGCCGAAGGCTACTCATAGGCCAGTGGAGTGAAGCTGTATCGCAGGACAGTAGGAGCGCATGAGTCGTGGCAGTCTGGCCACAGACAGGGACGTTGTATAGAACTGTTAATGTGCTATTAAGATGTACTACTGTGATATTGATATACTACTGTGCTATTGAGATACTAATGTGAATTAAACTATTAATGTGCCATTGCCATGTTGAGGTGCTATGGGAATGCTAATGTGTTATTGCACTAGGAAGGAGCTATTGAGAGACTGCGGTGCGAGTGAAATGTTAATGTGCTATTAAGAGATTGAGAGGAGAGGCTGGAGCCGAAGTATCTTTAGAAAGTAATTACCGGGTTGTGGACCCGAGGAAGAGGGCATGTGGGAATAAGGCCGTTGGAGGGTAGTTATATATGGCCTTTAGCAAAATCAAAATTTCGGAGGGTAGTTAAGTTCAATAATATAATGTAGGTAATTGCACTTTATCTTTAGGTATAATAAATGTGTGAGTCTGATGGGTTGTTCTGTTAAGTGTTATACGTGTTCGTTCGTGATTGTTGTCCTGTTATAATTATTACATCTCCCAGTCTGGGATTTGTGACAGTCTGTCTGTCTGTCTGTCTGTCTGTCTGTCTGTCTGTCTGTCTGTCTGTCTGTCTGTCTGTCTGTCTGTCTATCTATCTATCTATCTATCTATCTATCTATATGTCTATCTATCTGTCTATCTATCTATCTATCTATCTATCTATCTATCTATCTATCTATCTATCTATCTATCTATCTATCTATCTATCTATCTATCTATCTATCTATCTATCTATCTATCTATCTATCTATCTATCTATCTATCTATCTATCTATCTATCTATCTATCAGTCTATCTATCTATCTATCTATCTTTCTATCTATCTATCTATCTATCTATCTATCTATCTATCTATCTATAAGTCAGGCCTAAGTTTACAGTGAGGCAAAGAAAAAAGAGGCCGGTCTGAAGATCCCTCCCTAGGTGACCTGGTACGAGAGTCCTTCCTCAATTTGACACAGTCCTCAATCAGTTTCAACCTCCCCACCTGTGGTACGGTATCTGTCCACTCAGGCAGGGCTCAACAAATACAGCCTTTTCCCCCACTGTAACGGATTACGGTAAACACTCTTCTAAGTATCAACTCACAAGAATCTCCAGATCTGACTGGAAGTTGCAATGACAATAAACAAATCTCTGGTTTGAAGAGTGAGCTCGAGATAGCGATCTAGTCAAATTGTGTCAAACACAAAAAGTTGAATGTTGCAAATCTGTGGGGGTCAAAGGCAGGCTTGATACAAAGGCATAACCAAAGAGTTGTAGGTAGCTGAGCCCAGCATAAGAAACAATACAGAAACGATACAATAGAAAGCAGAGAAAGACAAATCAAGCTTTAGGTCGGGATGGGTTCTGAGGAACCAAGTCTGAAACTCGCAGACAATAAGTATCTGCATTTGTGACATGAAACATTCTACGATTTTTGTATTTGTTTAATTTTCTATCCTGTCACATTATTATTTTTTTTTATTCGGAAGAGGATCAATCTATCGTAAGCTTTGATTTGTCTTTCCATTTCTCTGCATTTTATTGTATCATTTCTGCATCATTTCTGCTAGGATTTGCTACACACAATCTTTTGTTTTTTTTTAAATTACATTTTGAGTTTGTTTCATGCCTTGCTGTGACTTTTTAAAAATTATTATTACATTTTGAGAATTATGGAATGTGACCAGAGAGTATAGATGTATAGAGAGGGTTCACTTCCGCCAAATCGCGAATCTAGGTCGCTGCGGTAAACAAGAAATTGAAGAATTGAAAGAGACAGTCTTCACCAAAGATAGTGTATATCTGTTCACTGTGGTGTGTTCATATTTTTGGGCTGATTGAAACTATTTAAAACCGTTTTTAAGCTCCCATGCCCCGTGCAAATGCACAAACGGGTATTGTTTATCGCAGCGACCTACTTTCCGCTCCATGCTAACAGTGGTTTCGCAGCGCCTCCCCAGTCTCGCAGTGCCAATCGACCAACAATGAACGCTCTATGTACTCTCTGATGTAACCCTGCCAGCAACTACGCGTCAATACGACGCGAAGGACTGAGCTCAAGTTTGTTCATAGGAATGACGTCGTTCGTCCATAGATCCACTGGTTGTGACATTTCGCCACCGTCAGTCTGATGTAGGAAATCCGCCCCTACGGGTAATCCTGTAATTACATCCTATACAAATCTACTCCGAACTGAAAGTTGGAAATCGTGAAGCGCAGGCCGTACAAGGCCGCTGCCCGGGCAAAATTCTAGAAACCTAATCCCTAGCACAACAAGAAAAATAAAATAAGAAAACGTGAGGTGTAAATACAATGCCCAGGGCAGCGAACAGCCTAAAATAAAGACCTGAACACATACGTCAGACTGACGTACGGACGCTAGTGGGAAAGTAGGCCCTACATCATGCTATGTATAATAGAGCTAGAGGGTGAACATTCAAGGATCTAAAAGTTCCAGAATGTGTGACCGAAAATTACGAAACTTTTTGTACAGTCTCAATTTGACACATCCGTTTGGAACAAATACAGGTAGTCAGTTTTTAATCTTGTTTATTTTCGAATTTTCTCTTTTGAACCGTCTAGAAAGGACGCATTTTCATGACGTAAAACAGACAAACATGATAAGTAATTTCGTTTGTTGCCTCTCTTTGTTTTTCATTTCGCTTTAGACCAGCGGTTCTCAACCTCTTTCAGGCAATCGCCCCCTCAGATTCGAAATTTTGTTCATCGCCTCCTTCTCTCTCGCTCTCAAATCCCCCCTCCCCCTTCCAAAATCCCTACTCAAATTCAACAAATACATTGTACAAGAAGACAGACTACACACTAATTATGAAAATAAGTTTTTCAGAGCACTTTTAATTGAAATAGGTTTTTTTCTGTTCATAAATAGCCTACCAATCTTGGCGTGCTGTTGAATATGTCAGTGACTGCCCTGTATTTGCCCCCAAATTCTCCTCCATTCAAGCTTTCTCCCCTCCCTCCCCCCTCTCCCCCCCCTACTCCCTCCCAATCGCCCCCTTTTATCGTTTCCTCCCCTCGTCCCCTTTTCTGAGTTTTCGCCCCCCATATCAAAATGGCCCCGTGAGAGGCGATATCGCCCCCGTTGAGGAGCACTGCTGTGGACCATGCTGGACGACAGTAGACTTTCAACTTCTAACTTTCACGCCACTCTGTTCTCTGACTCAGACTGACCAACTAGTGTAAAAAAAATTAAAAAATGTTAATATAGTCTGACCCCAAATGAAACATTCTTGATTTCGGTGTGATATCCACAAACTGCGCGTATTCAAGCTATAATGAACGGCTGAGATGCGCATTGTTGACATCGGTGATACGTGCACACCACACCGAGCGGAATTTGGGGCCATTTTTAAGGTAGAGCTGCGTACGCAGGGAGTGTGTATGTATGTATGTGCGTGTCTGGGGGGGGGGGGGGGGGGAGGTGACACTAGCAAAATCAAAGCATACGTGGAGGGGAAACGGGGGGATGTGGGGAGCACAGGAAAGCCTTACAGTTATGGCAATGAATTATAAAGAGTGCTTTTATTTACGTTTTTGTTGCCGTTGTCGCTGTTTTTAATGTAATGTAATGTAATGTAATAATTAGCGCTCAAATTCACACAAAAAATAAAAAAAATGATGTGCTCTAAGGCGCTAAACTAAAATTAGAAACAGGATTAACATAAGATTCAATTCATCACGCTCCCACTCACACACATTAACAAACAAAGTGCATTTGTGGGCCTATAATATTAATGCAACTAAAAGGTTGAGGACTATCAAATAAAAAATCGAACATCGGCTGTAGTCTCTAATGAGGTAGTTAAATAGTCCAGGCAAAATAGCACTTAAATGTTTAAATAAATGATAATTATGTTGACCGTTAACGGAATTTGTGTGTCATGTCTAGTAAATGGAATGTTTATTGTATTTCGTATTTTGTATTTTGTATATTTTCTTTAATCCCATTTGGGAAATTTGCTGTAGTGTCATTGCGACCCAGTTGCAAATGGAGCAGACACGACGTCGCCACAGTGCAGCGCTGGTCGGCGGGTGTTTTTTTTTTTGGGGGGGGGAGATGAGAGGGGAGGAGAGATGTCTGTTGTATCTGTCCAATCGTGTGTAATTGTGTTTGTATGCATGTAAGCATATGAGAGTGGATAATTGGGCCTATTTTGTTTTTCTTCTTGAATAGCGCCTTGCCTTCAGCCGTTAGGAAAAGCTCACTATCCAAATGTACTTTATCAATATTATTAATTCTTTGTGTGCCAACAGCCGATGGATTGGTCATTCCCCTGGTCATGTTTGTGCACTGGAATGCTAGGCCTTTTTTGTTTCGGGAAGAAAGAAAGTCGGCTTTCTATTGATAGATGTTGCTGCAGTTAGCCTTCGTTCATCTCCCCCACTATTTTCTTCCTGTATCGGCAAACATGGAAAAATTGAAGGCTCACAAAGAGTTAATCATTTTTATGAAAAGCATGAAGGTTGCAACAAAAACAACCTGGAATTCTCTGCCACTGTCTTGTAGAGCGACTGAAAATTTTATGACATTCAAACCTCATCTGAAGAGTCATCTTTTTACACTCTGAATGTCCATCAAGCTTCTGTTTTTCCTGAGCATGCCTGTGTATTGTAGGCCTATGTGTGATTTATACGATACTAGCCGACACGCGCAAGATAGATTTTGCAAATTTTCCATGTACTAAGCGCAACCGTATATCTAGATCTAGGCTACATTAAAACGGCATTTGGATTCCATGCTATGACTAATGGAACTTACTGTTACACCACAATTTCACACAGAATCATTTTATTTAATTACCCGTACTATGAACTGTTTCGTGTCTTGGTGCGGAACCAAACTTCCGCGTTCAGTCGGCGCGTCAAAATGGTATCATTCTTCCGATTCACTCAAAATGATGAATTAAAATAGAATGACCGAAAAAATCTATTTTGATAAATTCGGGGACAGGAGTTTTCGTATATTTTATGTGACGAAAACCTGGGTATGTAGATACTGTCGATGTCTGTAAAATTTGAAGCGTGTGGGCTAAGTATTAACGGAGGAGTAGGCTAACATAGCCCCTAAAGTTCACTTTTTATAATAATAGAAGATAAATGCTGTAAAGCGCTTAGAGCCTGGTTGTTGATGGGATGAAGCGGTATTTTAAATGCTATGTATTATTACTAAAAGTTTTAAAAATATCAAACTTCATAATAGACAGTCAGCGTTCTAATCGTGGTACGCTCACACACAGAGGGTGGGGAACGGGGGCAAGCTAATGAGACGCTTGTCTACATAGGGAGAGAGGGGTGAGTTCAACGATCGTCAAAATCGAGCTGCTCTACATACTTCGGTCCAATTGGCGAGTTGGTTCGTCTCTGTACGTTGTGTCCCGGATATCACTTTGTGCGCTAAAAATAAACAAAAAGACATAAAATTGACGTAAATATAAACCAATACCCGGATATAAATGAAATGTCGGCTATAATTGATACTTTACCTCTAAAATGAGAGCGTCCTTGACTTTAAATGATGAGCGACGATCTAAACGGGATCTAAGTCTATAATGAAATATAGATATAAAGAGGTAATAAGGAAATTCCTGAATTATAATTGCTTCACTGAACTTGACAACTAAGTTACATTTGTTGTATGTATTCCAATGTTTGAATTGCCATTGGCAAATAGGCGACCAAAAAGCGGGCAAGATAGAGCCCCCCCCCCCCCTTTTTCTTTTCTTTTGTACAAAATATATAATTATTAAGTTCTTCTTCTGCCTGTTTTGCATTGGCCCATAGGGAAATCTGTCTATCTATCTATAGGCCTACAGGGCGTGTAACAAAGTTGAACTTTATCACCAGTCCGCACCCCCCCCCTCCCCCCCCCCCCCCCAAATGCCACCATCACTATCCCGACTCGAAAATCAGAACGATATTTGATCACAGGTGGGCAGTGAATGAAATACGATTAGGAATTTCAAAGAAAGAAAAGCAATGGGTTAAAACTGAATGGAAACTTTCAAAGTTTCTTATGATTGGTCAAGAGAGAGAGAGAGAGAGAGAGAGAGAGAGAGAGAGAGAGAGAAAGAGACAGAGAGAGAGAGAGAGAGAGAGAGAGAGAGAGAGAGAGACAGAGAGAATCGGGAAGACAAAAGGACTGATAAACAGACAGACATATAGAGACACACGCATACAAGTCGAGACAGAAAGATAGACTGATAGAAGCAAACACACACACACAATATTGTAAATGTATTTTGTTTGTTGATGTGTGTGAGTAGGAGCATGATGAATTGAATCTTATGCTAATCCTGTATCTAATTTTAGTTTAGCGCCTTACAGCACATCATTTTTTGTGTGGATTTGAGCGCTATACAAGTCAATTATTAGGCCTACATTACATTACATTAAAAACAGCGACAACAACAACAAAAACGTAAATGAAAGCACTCTTTATACACACAGAGGAGAGGGGAGCAAGAGAGACTGTGTGAACGTTCCGACGGGGAAGACAAAATAAACATGGCCCGAACGACAAAAAATGACAGAATTGAAAAACAAAAAGACAAGTTATAATAGAAGAAGAAAATAATGGTGACGAAAGAAGAAAGCTTCAAATAATCATGAAAATGACGAAGAAGAGGGAAAAAGCGGCCTCGAGAAAAAAAAAAAAACACCAGTAAAGCAGGAAAACCAAGAAAGGACTTTGGAAGAATTAATATAAGTTTTTCAAGTTTCAAGTTCAAGTTTACTGTCGGCCTGGCGGCTGATTCAAAATACACAGAAGAATCATGCAAACCAACTTTGAAAAACATTTTGAAAAAAAACAACAACCGAAAAATCCGAACACGATAATTCACACTCTCCGCTCCTTGCTGCTTACTACAATTTATACATTTACTTATAATAATATATAATAAAATATAACTTGACTGATGATTGCCAGCAACAGTCATCATTCTTCACCCCCCCCCCCCTTCCTCTCTTTTCCCAGCTCTATCTGTCGTGAATGTACTACTATGATAATAATACTATATTTAAAAACAAACAGAGAGCGCTATAGACGATCTTTTTTGCCATCCGCAATTCGAAGTAGCAATGTTTCCTGATGTAGTATGCTGTCGTTAGTTTTTTCCTAATGGATTGTTCTTACAGTGAGTGTGTGTGTGTGTGTGTGTGTGTGAGCAATGTTCTTACTTGTTGGTAATGTTGTGTGAGCAATGTGCGTGTATGCGGTGTGCATTAAAGACTTGTAGGTCTTAGATATTGTATTTGCTGTTGTACTGTTACTGAATGCTGTGACAACAAATTTCCTGGAAACAGGATAATAAAGTCATATCTTATCTTATCTTATCTTATGTCCTCAAGATCTACATTTTCACATAAAGAAGAATTCAGTTTTCAAACCTCACCAGGAGAAGTCAGTCACAAAGCGACCTCAGTGTATTCGTTTAGTACTTTATAGCAAAACAGTTCAAACAAATTTAATGTAGTTCACTTTCGTGCATCGACGACAGAAAATTTATGAACTTAAAGATGCTTGGTCTAACAACTAGCCAAGACGGTAAAAACTGTTTTCTTATATCTCTGATTTTTTTTTTTTTTTTGCAAGATAAGAGCGCTTGAAATTCGTCCCCCAGTTCATTACAATTCTCACACAATCTCATAAAATATTCCAGTTTAGGCCTCTACCACCTTCCCCCCCCCCCCCCCCCCGACCATAAAGTTGTAAGAGCCCAATCTTATCTTTGCTACGGCTATTCTTAAATGCTCCTGCTTTACTTCATGTAAATAATTTTCTGGGTAAAATTCAACAGGTTCATGCCTGTATAGCCTATTCCCACTTAAAGGCTCTGTATCACTGACTACATATGTCTGCTGAACATTATCACGTACACACAATCCAAATCGTAGAGTAGACTTTTGCGCACAAAACCATATGACTGTTGTCTTTTACTCTGTTGTTGCGTAACTGTGGCACACACAAACACACACATTATTTCATCATTTTTTGTCTGCATAACCTTAAATTTATGAATAATACAATACAAGCTAAAAGATATAGTAGAATCTAGCTGTGCGCGTAGGCTATTCATTTTGTTCTTTGATGCAATCTACAGCATTTCACTCGTCAACAACACCTCATTTGTTATGTTCCAAATCAGCCAGATATTTATGAAAATATCAAGGAGGAGAATGCAACAATACATAGATAATGCGAAAGTGCGCTATATTATTATAATAATAATATCCTAAATTCCTAATAATTAATAACGCTAGGAGTGATACACAATACGGGGAAAATTGCTTACATTGAAATAGTTTGAGTTATAGCCCTTGAAAAAGCACGCCGAAATTTAATTAAAGCTTACACTCGAGAACACAAATAATATTAACAAAACGTGCTTTTCATTTGCCTTAAAATCCAATATTATATTTATTTTACCAGTAAATATTTATTTAAAGTATATATACAGATTAAAATATATATATTTTGTCCAATTATTGTTTCAAAACATAGACTTAACCATAAGCGATACAATTCAACCAAGCCGGCGTGCCTCTTCTTCAGAGAAAGGAAGCGTTCAAAAAGGCTGCAGTTTGAATGAGAGGAAATTAAATTTAAGCTATTCGTAATTTATTGTCAGTATCTTCGATTGATCACATATCCTACCTCTGGCACTTTGGGGACAAAAGGAAATTTAAATCAATATACCCCAGGTGAGCTAAAAGCGTGGGAATAAAATAGCCCCTGATGTTTTTCTTGTCAAAGAAGTCATGCAGTTTTACGAGATCGTCTGCGGCGTCAGGTGTTATGGTTATGCCGACTTGCCATAAGTGTGATCGAAAGTGGTTTGGCTCACAAACGAAGTATTGGCTGGCGACGAGTTATAGATCTAGACTTGTAGTTATGGTACGTCTTTTGGGAAAAAGGATTCGTTTGCTGCATTGACGCTTTCAATCAAAGGGATGAAATAATATTAGATAGATCTAGATCTATCTAGATCCTATTCCTATATCAAGTAAAATCCAGATGCATCAGCAGTATTTTTAACTCGATAGGCCCAGATCTGCTTAGATCTAGATCAGTCACAAAACCATTGTCGTGATTTGGATCTAGACCTAGAATCTAGATCTAGATTCTAGATCAATTTGTGTCACTGTCAGTGTAGGCTATGTAGCATTAGGTTCAAACTTTAAGGCAAAATAAAGAAGAAAAAAATCCTTGCACCACCAGTAGGCCTACTAGCATGCTTGCATAATTTTGTCAGAGATGACTCAGGATGTAAATGACTTAGATGACAACAGCCGACCACAGAAGACTTTAACTTTAAAATTTATTTAACATTTTCGACTTATGAAGTAGGCCCTATCTATGCTTAATAAACTTCCTTGTTTGTCAACCTAGATCTAGACTAGATCAATTTAGGAAGCCACATCATCTTGCAAAATGCATTATATTGTTATATAACATTTAATGAAGTTTGCATATATACACAAGACTCACTTCTTGAAGTTTTTCCCAGGTTACGGCAGAGCTTGTGAAACTGCATTTTAGCTCTTTATTTTATTGAATGGAAGATGCGTTAAAAACTATTTTATTCAGGAGGTCGGAAAGATTTTCAAAGGAATCTCATATCTGATTGCACTTTTCAGTGTACTCGGCAGTCAGATGACTAACACTATGGAACCTGCTCCATTATGACTCGTTATGTATGGCCATTCCTAAAGTCCCCTAAAT
Organism: Onchidella celtica; assembly: GCA_963931925.1. Taxonomy (NCBI): domain Eukaryota; kingdom Metazoa; phylum Mollusca; class Gastropoda; order Systellommatophora; family Onchidiidae; genus Onchidella; species Onchidella celtica. Next base: position 32,628,884 of record OZ007584.1, read on the forward strand.
GTGGATCCATACCCCTGGAGTTCGGAATAGTTCAATTGCTGTTTACTTCTACAAGAAAATCTGGCTGTAATTTGGAAGTCCTCCCAAAAGAGCTGCCAGCATTTATATTGTAAAAGCATTTCCATAAGTACTCTGAGTCAACTGTTGTTGCCTTAATTAAACATTTTAAATTCTGTAGTATAACCATGTATAATAATATTGTGTCAATATAAAACTAATATTATTGATTTTCTCCTCTGAACAGAAGTCACGGAGCTCTTCTAGCTAGAAGTTTCCTAACCATGCCGCTGTCTCACAGCCAGACGCTGGAAGGGTTTGGGTGTGGTGGTGCTGGGGGCGGTGGCATTGTTCGCAGCCAGTGTCACAAACGAAAGATTGATGTTTTTGGAAATGTCCATCCAGAAGAAATGCTTGATGCAGCTGCTGTTTGCAATGTAGGCAGTCATTTTTTGACATCACAAGTCTGCCATAAAATTTCTGTCACCAAACAAAGTTTACCATGTTATTGCACAAAAAAAAAAAAAATTAATTTCAGTGGCCAGGCTTTTAGTAATATGTAGGTCTGCGTTCTTTTAAGCTGCAGGCTATATGGTTATCACTGATGTTGACAAATCCCAGACTGGGAGATGTGATAAGTTATGACAGGACAACAATCACGAACGAACAAGTTTAACACTTAACAGAACAACCCATCAGACTCACACATTTATTAAACATAATTATACAGATAATAGCGCAATTACATACATTATATTATTGAAATTAACTGCCGTACAACGGCCTTATTCTCACTTGCACTCTTCCCTCAGATCCACAACCCGGTAGTTACTTCCTAAAGGCACTTCGGCCTCAGCCTCTCCCCTCAGGGTCTTAATAGCACATTAATAATTCACTGGCACCGCAGTCTCTCAATATCACCTTCCTATTGTCATACACCTTAGCATTCCACTAGCACCTCCGCAGGGCAATAACACATTATCATTTCAATAGCCCATCAACATGGCAATAGTACATTATCACATTCACGCTCATATCTACGTCCCTGTCCGTGGCCTGACTGCCACGACTTTATGTGCCTCTACTGTCCTGCACCGACAGCCTCACTTCTGCCCTATGTGTGGCCTCCGGCCCTATGCTGGCCTATCCCCGTGCTCACCGAGGTGGCTCTTCGGCCCGTCCTCGACACCTACAAGAATAACATTACATTGGTATAATACCCTACCATTTCTATTCACTCCACCTCTCCTTACAACCCATGAAGCGTACACACAATAGTTCACCTTTCACTCACCACACATCTTACGGTAACACACCTCCATCGGAGTACACAATACTCACTCGTGCTACAAATCCATGAACTCACTTTCATCTATCGCTCATGGCGCACATTGCTATATCCAATATCAAGGACTTCCACATTCCTCACATATACTTATTTACATCATGGTAATAGACGAATATAATATAATACATCAGTCATAATTATCAATCAACGTTCTACCTACCAGTCATCACTGGAAAAACCACTCTCATCCGTCTTCCGACTGCTCCCCTTATGTTCGCCCGCTGGGCTCTTACCAGCGTCCGTTCAGTAGGACCTTCTAACTTGCAGTGATAGTAATACAGCGCTTTCGCCTCATTCAGACCCCCCACCACTCACAACATGTACGCTTAACTTACTTGTCTACGTGCGTTAATTTTACTCTCCTCCTTTCCCCCCGTAATTATTAACTATCGCTCACTCCACTCGTGACAATCCTGCATAACAAAATGGGCTTTTATTGCCAAATTTTTACTGCTGCCAATAGTGTTTAAAGGCCTTTTTTTTTTTGCCGTACCTTTTCTTCTTTCTTTTAGTGTCACACTTGAAATTATTCTCAGTTTAAGTATTGAAAATTGACAGAAATAGACTTGACAAATGACAGGACTTGGAATATTTTTGCATGTCATCTTACTTTTGCCTTGAATGGAGCAGTGTGTGAATCTGAAAGAACTAGTGTAGAACTAGTCACGGTGTAAGAATCACTCATGTTGTGTGGCTTGCTTTCCTTTCCCATTTTGTTACTAAATTTCTATACACAAAAGATCGTTGATATTTTAATTATTTTTACCGGGAGTTGTTGATTGTGGTGCTCCAGTGCTGTTTGACATGAATTTTTCATCGTAAACCACATATCCGGCCACCTGGGAATATCCTGATTTTGCAACATTTATTTTCAGCAGGAACCACAAGCAAGTTTACCAAAACGACATTGCCAATGGCCACATCAGGAATCTCAATTTCAAGAATCTCCTCAGGTAATCTGTCAATACTGTTTCGTGCGAAAAAATTTAGATTCATTTCATTTAGATCTAAGTCCACATTTCACAAATTTACAATGAACATAATGGTGGTGTAGTGCATGAGACACTTAACTCCGAAACGGTTCAATTTCATTTTTCTTTTTTTCATGGAATTGGAAACAAGATGACCACATTCTGTGGCATGTGTTTTCTTTCTGAAGTATATAGAAATAAAAAATGATAACCTTTTAATTTTTATCAACCTTCAATCTCTGTTCAGTCCTCATATGTAATCAGTCACTCTTCCTCCTTTTAATCTAACTCTTGTAGACTCATTTGGTTGGCACGAATCCATCAGTATGTCCTTAGTCTTGGGTATTACTGAACAGCACTGCAAGTTCCAGAAGATGTCTTTTCTGGAATTTTTTAAAAAAATCACAAGGGTGTAAATCTTTCAGATTTTTTCATTTTGTTGAATTTTGAGGGTAAATTCCTAGATCTAGAGCTAAATCTATCCTTATTTTTATTTATTTCAGGTTGTTTTTGTTTTCTTTTTTCACTGATAATATATTTTTTCAACAGTAACAAATCGAAACCTAAAAACTACGAATAAAAACATTTAATTTCGCAACTACATACATACTATTGTCATGACATTGGTTTCTTATTTGTACGACGAATTTTCAGAGAAAAATTCTCTGATGGATGAGTTTCCTTCACTATCGTTAGTCTGAGAATCTCCGAGGTTTCAGAAAAATTCTCTGACCCACAAAAATAGCCTAGGCCCAGCCAAGAGCGGCCCCTGGTGTTTCATTTTCAGAGAATTTTTTCAAATGTCATTTACACCCCTGAAATCAAGAGTCCTCCTAACCATCCTGACCCAGGCAGACTGTTTAAATGTGAGTGTGCATGGGAAAACCCGGCATAAGTCGGGAACATGACATTTTGAGTTCTGTACACATAATAAAAGACAAGACATTTCTGATAAATTGAAGTCAGAAACCCCCCTAAAACAAAATTTTGAGAAAACGGCATTTAATCCTAAAAGTGGCAATAGCTAATTGACCAAGTAATGTTGGAGTGATTGTTGTTAGGAGACCGTAGTCTAATTACAAAACCGTTATAGAGATCATAGTGAGTAGTGTTCACTGCTCATCTACAGTTTACCCTGTAACATGCCACGGTCCCCTAGAGACAGCCAAGTCGGAAGTTTTTCGATCTTGTTAGGAGACCGCAGTCTAATTACAAAGCCGTTATAGAAATCACTGTGAGTAGTGTTCACTGCTCATCTACAGTTTACCCTGTAACATGCCACGGTCCCCTAAACAACAGCCAAGCTGGAAGTTTATGATGAACCCATATTTTCACTTCAAAGCCGTATTTCTCAAAATCAGCTTTGCCGACTTATGCCGGGTTTTCCCATGCACACTCACAAATATGAAGACTTTTTTTTAAAGAGAGCCCTCTCAACCAAGACAGTTTTGCCTTGACTTGTTTTAGGAGCACCAGTAGTAGATCTGAAAATGTAAATGTGTGGCCTAGAAAAGCTGATCCGCTACAGTTGCATTCAAGCTATTTCATGATTACTTTAAAACAGCTGCCACAAGATTATTGGCTAAATGACTAGTGCATAGATAGACACCTGGTCCGTAGAGCAACATTACACTTTAACTTGGCAATGTCTTTTGTTGGACAGTATCGAGGACATTCACATGAGACTGTATCTGAGTTTTTTTTTCAATTTAGTTTTGCTTGCTGTTAAGATATTTAAAAATTTACACAGTTGCCTGTTGGCCTGATCAGTCACTTAACCACTGACTTGGCATGATAGGTGGTGTGACTAGTTGTTACATATGATATATTCTGTAATAGGAAAGAGAAGTGGTGATTGTAAATGACTAGAATACCTAGAAAATATAATTGAATGAAAAACAAACTTTGGCATTATATTCGAGCCAGCTCGATAATGTATCTTAGGTGCAGGGTATAAAACTTGTGGCATTCAAGTCTTATTTTACACAATATTCCTCATCGCAGAGCAAATATCTTGCAACAAAGTTTTATGTATTTTGCTGGCACCATCTATCATGTGATCTTTCTCCTCTAAGCCTTGAGAATAAAATGAAACGGAATCTTATACTAGCCTGCCTCTGCATCAGTCTCTATGTTGTAAAACCCTCCACCATTTCAGTATAAGGGCTGACATCAGCCTGCTCTATAATATATTGCCTTCAAAATAAAAATGTATACAATATCATATAGTCCAAGACTTTAACCAAAATTTTTCATTTTGTAACCATCATCAGGAATCACTGCCCGGGTGCCTTAAAGATGAACCTTCATTACCACCAGAAACTTTGAGATCCTTAACGTTGTCGTCATCATTTTTGTCATCATCACTCCCACAGTCATTGCTTGCCCCCTTGCCCCGCAATCTTGCAAGTAACAACTTAGCCAATCATTTTTTGTCTTGCATCCAACGAAAGCGTGAGGAGGAGGAGCAGCAGAGGCAGCAAGAAAGTTTGAACAGTTCAAGATCTCAGCAGGTATTTATTGTGTGGCTTCTCAAACTTTATTTATCCTTTGTCTAACCAGCACCTTGAAATAATGCTAACTTCTACTGGCTGTACAGTAAAAACCAAAGTGCCGTGAACTATAATCTTAAGAGAACATCCTTATTTTAATTTTCTCTGTGAAACGTCACTGTCTCAGGGTTGGTAGTCTTATGGATTTTCTGTTCTGCTTTTCATGTTGATCATTCTCATTTGCAAAAAAAAAAAATCTGTTTTCATTACGTTGTGGCAAGTGTACGTTTAATATTTGTGACATAGCTACTCAAATCAGTAATTAAGCCGCAAGTGGGGAATGTGAAAAAGCAGCAGTTTTATCAGCCAGAGGTGATTTTGATTGAAACTGAGGTTTTGGTGGATTATTATTCCTCAGTGTGTTCTTTTGTTTGTGTACGAAAATCATTTTCAGGAATAAAATTGATAAACCAGTTAAAAGTGACTCCATATGACCAAATCCAACTTAGTTACTGATTTAACCAGATGAGTCTCTCTCTCTCTCTCTCTCTCTCTCTCTCTCTCTCTCTAAGTACCGGATCTGGAACAGATATCGACGATCATGGTTCGCCCTCATTCCTCTGCTTGTATGCTCTCACAAAGCTCCATATTGTCTTGGTTTTCCCTGCCGCCCATCTGTTCAAACTCTGTAAATATGTTATTCTTTGTCTACCTCTGCAATGAGACAGATGAGTTACATTTACATATTATTGATATGTTTTTGTTTCAAAATCCAACAGGCTGACATGGAGAGTGAGGAAATCAACATGGATGAGGATAAAGATCTTTCATCAGCTGATCACAAGAGCAACTTTCTACACAATAACAACAGTGAAGATGATAACGGCAACAGAAACGGGCTGACCTTCAGTTTGGGGTATGTGTACCAATGGTTCCCTTTGAACTGCGCAGTTTTGTAGTGGCTGTACTAGTGACGTGGACATCAGAATGTTGCCCTGCACATCAAAATGTGATCTCTCATTTTGATTTACAAAATTTGCTTGTTTTGGCCAATGTACATTAAAATATTTTTGCTCAAAGTATCAAAAGTTTTGCTCCATGGTTTGGAAAAATTAGACATAGCATTGATGTGAACAATTTATGCTTGGGTAATCAATGCATTTGCACATTAGAGACCAATTCAGATTTACCCTCCTTAGCTGCCTGTTTTTTTTCCCCCACTTTAAGCTGAAAAATTTTATAAAGTGCTTGAACTTCCAAGCTGGAGGGTTTTAGTAGCACATTACATGGTTTTTAAAACTCATACAATGTATTTTAACAGCCTTTTTGCACTAGTGATTTTAGAATGTATGTGGTGAGTCTTCAGTGCTGCAATGCAGTCAAGGGCTTAAAGGCAGGAGCAGCAGTTGAAAATGACCAAAATCTGGAATTTTATCAGTTTTTATGGGTTTTTGAATCTTTTGTTTCATTTGACACCTATATGTGGGTACGTAAAGTAACAAATGTCCAAACACTGCTGTAGCATCTGCGGGCTACCCCTTGCCCTCCCCCGGTTTTGTGTTGTGCTGGTGGCTGAGCATGTGTCCACTACTTTTTTCATTTTATTGTTGACAACCGCCAGAGTGTACTGTACTCCGTGACCTGACCTTCTTTTCTAGTGAGTAGTTTTTTTCCTCGCTCGCTTGTTGTTAGGTGTTTTGCCTCGTTCAGTAAATATTAGTATGTTCCCGAATATTCGATAACGTTGTGGATACGAATGTTTACGCCAGATTTGGCCTTGAGTGATGTAACCTGATGACGTATTGATACGTGATTGGTTAGTTTGTGCGAGGGCAAAGGTAACGTTTATTTCGGGAACTTTCTGTAGGAATGTTTATATATATAGACCTGTGTGAGTGGTTGGTCGGTGAGTAAGTGAGTTTCCTTTTGTGTGGCGTAGATATTTAGTTTCGCTGGTGTCTTCCTAGTAATTTATTGTTCACTATACAGTTATTAAACTTTAGTATTATTTAATCTATCGTCGGATCTCGTGTTTATTTATTTTACAGCTGTAATAGTTTCGTTTTCTAAAGGGTTGTAGTTAGATCAACTAACTCCCCCCTACTATAACGTGCTAGAACAACCTCAGCTGTTACATATTGGGGGCTCGTCCGGGATTCGACCATATTCGAGCGGACCAGATCAAAATTACTAGATTTATTTACATAGTTTATTGTAGGAATATCATCGACAAGCTATCTACAACATGTCTGAGGTTATTGGAAGGCTTAGCCAGGAAGCGGACGCTATGGAGCTCACTGGGCAGGAGAGACGGGACTACCTCCGTGAAGGCCTAGAAAGAGAAAGACAGCTGGAGGCTCAACGACAGGAGAAGGAGGCTGAACGACAGGCTCGGGAGAAGGAGGCTGAACGACAGGAGAAGGAGGCTGAACGACAGCTGGAAAGGGAAAAGATGAACCACGAGTTGGAGATAGAGAGGATGCGCCAGCAACGTGGAGGCAACGACTCAGCGCAGAAGACCGACGACCACGCCAGTTCTAAGAGACCCAAGCTACCTGCATTTCAGGACAAGAAGGACGATCTGGATAGCTGGTTGCTGCGGTTTGAGAGGTTTGCCGAGACAGCTGAATGGCCCAGATCCACCTGGACGACATCACTGTCTGCCCTGCTGACCGGGAGAGCTTTGGAGTGCTTCTGCAGACTACCGATCGACGAAGCCAAGGACTACGACAAGGTCAAGGAAGCGTTGCAGAAGAGGTACAACCTGTCAGAGGACGGATACAGACTCATGTTCAGACAAGGTAAGCCTGAAGATGGAGAAGATGTTGGAATGTTTTTGACCAGGATCAAGACCTATCTAGAGAGGTGGATAAAGCTGTCGAAGACGGAGGAGACCTACGAAGGAGTGAGAAATCTGTTCGTCAGAGAGCAATTCATGGATGCTTGCCCACCAGACCTTGCAACCCATGTGAGGGAGAGGAAACCAAAGACGCTACAGGACATCGCAGATTCAGCGGAGGCGTACCTGGTAGCGAGGAACCGGACGCTCAGCGGGAGCGCCAGACTGCAGAGCTGACCAGTGCGACAGAGGCCCAACGGAGACAGAAGCCCACAGATCTGCCATAGGTGCCAGAGGCCGGGACACAAGGCGACGGAGTGTCGTGCAAAGTTAAACGACAAAGGTGAGTTCAGATGTTACCTTTGTGGAAAGCCAGGCCACGTTCGGAGGATGTGTCCAGCCCAGAAGGATATGGGACGAGGCAAGCCGAACAAGGCGGCGGCGGCCGTAGTGATAGCGGCGGACGAGTCGTCGAGACAGGATGCGACGACGGCTGACACCAGCATCAACGTTCAAGCGGTAATGAAGGACGGGAAGCTACAGTTAGCGGTGCCTGTTACTTGCGGAGGATGCAGTGACGGAAGGACCGTGGAGAAACTGAAGTTACCAGTGATGAAGGGCTTGATTGGAAATCGAGCGGTAGATGTCCTAAGAGATACCGGCTGTGAAGGTGTAGTGGTGTGGCGATCACTGGTGGACGACGGACAGCTCACCGGTGGGAAGAAACTTATCGCGAGGATCGATAACTCCTTGCTAGCGGCGGAGGAAGCCGTTATCGACGTGAAGACGCCTTACCTGACGGGCAAAGTGACGGCGCTGTGTCTCCCGGAGACCATCTGCGACCTAGTAGTCGGGAACGTGGACGGAGCGAAGGATCCGTACGACCCTGATACTGAGGTGATGGTAGGAGCGGTGACCACGAGGGCCCAGGAGAAGAGGAAGGACCGGTCTACGTCGCTGAAGGTGCCGAGGGCAGAACGGCACGCCGTTGTGGATAGAGAGGAACTTATCCGACTCCAAGAAGAAGACGAAGTCATTAGGAAGTTAGAGCAGAAGAAGATCCCAACTAATAGAGGCAATAAATCTGTTCATTTTGAGAAACATGGAGGAGTACTGTACCGGATCTACAAGGACCTGAGACAGGCGACGGTTATAAGGCAAGTGGTACTACCCGAGAAACTGAGAGAGTATGTATTGAGTGTTGCCCACGACTCGATCGTCGGAGGACACCTCGGCGTGAAGAAAACCAAAGACAGAGTTATGAGCAATTTTTATTGGCCTGGAATTGAAGGTGACGTCGCGAGATACTGCCGCTTATGCGACATATGCCAGAGGACGGTGAACAAAGGAGCGACCCCAAAGGTGCACCTGCAGAGTATGCCAGTAGTGGACGTACCATTTAGGCGAGTGGCCGTGGACTTAGTAGGACCTATCGACCCCCCAAGTGAAGGTGGACATCGGTATATCCTGGTGTACATAGACTACGCTACTCGTTACCCCGAAGCCACACCCTTGAAGAAGATCGACGCAGAAACGGTAGCAGAAGCCTTAGTGAACATCTACAGCCGTTTGGGTGTGCCCGAAGAGATCTTGTCGGACCAAGGGACCCAGTTTATGTCAGATGTTATGAAGGAAACGAATAGACTACTGGGAATTCGACAGTCGACCACTACAGTCTACCACCCTATGTGCAACGGGTTGGTGGAGCGATTTTAACAGCACACTGAAGAAGACCTTAAGGCGACTGTGCGCAGAGCAACCCAAGCAGTGGCACAGATACATCAACCCGCTGCTCTTCGCATATCGTGAAGTTCCCCAAGAGTCGACCAAGTTTGCCCCATTCGAGTTGCTGTATGGGAGAACTGTGAGAGGACCAATGCACATCTTACGACAACTATGGACCAAGGACGTAGAGGAGCCGGAAACGAAGACCAGTTACCAGTACGTCATGGAACTACGTGAGAGGCTGGAGGACACATGGAAGTTAGCGACGGAAGAACTCTCCAAGGCTCAAGGTAGACAGAAGACCTACTACGACCGGAAGGTGCGAGAGAGGAAGTTCCGCCCCGGAGATGAAGTGTTGGTGCTACTGCCGACGAACACTAACAAGCTCCTAGTCCAATGGAAGGGACCATATAAGGTAGTCTCAGTTGTCGGTGTTAACGACTATAGAGTCAAGATGGGTGCAAAAGAAAAGACCTTGCACGCCAACCTCCTCAAGAGATACATTCCAAGGACGTCAAAAGCAGCAGCAGTGGCAATGGAACCGAGACCTATTGTGACCGAGATGTGTGGGATGGACAACAGTAGGAGAGATACCACCCCTGAACATGTCAACGCCATAAAGGACGGCGGCGGTGATAGTGCTGAGACTGTACTGGCAGAGGACGACATGATGGACAAGAGTCAACCCGTGGAGTCAGCTGGCATGACAATCATCGAGGACTGCGACCTGGAAGGCGACAACGGTGGAACGACGGAGGACCTTGCCGACCTAGGAAGCTGGGACCAGAATGAAGGCTACAGAGATGTCCAGTATGGAACGCAACTGACATCGGAACAACGTCAAGAACTCTGCGATGTGGTGAAGAATTACCAGCACGTCATCACCAATCTCCCTGGATGCTGTCAGTTGGGTGAACATCGCATCGACCTGACGACAGAAGTACCAGTTCGTCAACGACCATACCCGGCGCCCTACGTTATGCGCGACTCATTGAAGGAGGAGCTTAGCACCATGGAACGGCTGGGCATCATTCGAAGGAGCTCATCAGCTTATGCTTCACCTATTGTTGTCGTCAAGAAGAAGGACGGATCCAACCGAGTCTGCATCGACTACAGGAGGTTAAACAAGATCACAGTATTCGACCCTCATCCGACAGCAGCGCCATTAGAAGTGTTTCAGAGTCTCTCGAGAGGAAAATTATTCTCTCGGATTGACCTGAGCAAGGGATACTGGCAAGTGAAAGTTCGAGAGCAAGACATTCCCAAGACGGCGTTCGTCACCATGGGCGAACACTATGAATTCATTCGGATGCCTTTTGGGATGATGAACTCAGGAGCCACGCTGAACAGGATCGTAAAGCCATTGATCCGTGGAATGAACAATGTGACAGCATATGTGGACGACCTGCTGATTCATACAGAGACATTCGACGAGCATGTGAAGACTCTCAAGGACTTACTGCAGAGGATGGACCAAGCTGGATTAACTGCAAGACCATCGAAGTGTCTGATTGGAACGTCTGAAGTAGACTTTGTTGGACACTTAGTGGGAGAAGGTATGATTGGCCTGTTAGAAGAGAATGTATGTAAGGTACGAGACGCACCCAGACCCACCACTAAGAAGGAAGTGAAAGCATTCTTAGGATTAGTGGGATATTACCATGAATTTATTCCTAACTTTTCAGCGATTGCATCACCATTGTCTGATTTACTTAGAAAGGGTCAGCCCAATATAGTTCAGTGGGATGAAACGCAGGAGAAAGCGTACACCTCTTTGAAGAATGTCATTATCTCCAAACCCGTGTTATGTTTGCCAGATTTTTCCAAAGAGTTTGTCTTAGCAACTGATGCATCAGATCGCGGATTAGGCGCTAGTCTTATGCAGGAACATGAGGGAAAGTTGTACCCTGTGGCATATGCTAGTCGTAAGCTATTGCCTCGTGAGACAAAATATTCGGTCTCAGAGCGCGAATGTTTAGCTATTGTTTGGGCTGTAAAAAAGTTTACTTTGTATTTGTATGGAAAGGAGTTTGTGCTCCAAACTGACCATCGGTCATTAGAGTTTTTGAACTCTGCCAAGTTTGACAGTCCAAAGTTATTACGATGGAGTTTATTTTTACAGTCTTATCGATTCAGGATTCACTACGTAAAAGGCAGAGAAAATGTCTGTGCCGATTTCCTGAGCAGGGTATTTTAAAGTAGTACACTATCAGTGAAATGCATTGTAACCCATACTTTTGCCTACTAGATGAATTTCTAGGACGGCAGTATTGTACTGTAATTGGGGACATAGTTCATCTGTGACTGAATATTGAATTGATGGCTGATAGAGAGTCATGATGTGTTAATCACATTTTGATTTTATGCTATGTCATATTAGTTACCAATGGAACTTGGTGTAATTTTTGGAAAATGTAACCCAAATGGGGACTGCGAGCAAGCAGTGTTTGTGTTATATTGCAATGTTGTAACTTGTTTTGACCTAATATGATGAAGAAAGACCCTAATCAGTGGTCGGTATGTATTGGTATTTTTGCCATTGTACGTATGAGTTATACATTTTGGAGATAACCATGTTATGTACAACAAGTTATATGCTATGATTCGTGCACGAAGCATTATGTAAACGATGGGCCATCGTTTCACCTTATATGATTTGTAATAATATCATTGACCATTGTTTCACCACAGTGGTGGCGTTGTGTTATTTTGACCAGTAGGCCTACTATTGGGAAGCAATGACGGTATTGTATTAGTTATGGTATTAGTGATGCAAAGTACACTGCATTGTATTGTATTTGTGATGACATTCGGGAAGACACTGAAATTGTTATTAATTGTAATAGAATTAACAACTACCTTTGTGAGATTGGGAGTGCTATAAGATTATTTCACGATAGTGCAGACGCTGTATAATGTTTTTGGAGTTGAAAGATATTCAACTTAAATTGGGGAGTTGTGTAGCATCTGCGGGCTACCCCTTGCCCTCCCCCGGTTTTGTTGTTGTGCTGGTGGCTGAGCATGTGTCCACTACTTTTTTCATTTTATTGTTGACAACCGCCAGAGTGTACTGTACTCCGTGACCTGACCTTCTTTTCTAGTGAGTAGTTTTTTTCCTCGCTCGCTTGTTGTCAGGTGTTTTGCCTCGTTCAGTAAATATTAGTATGTTCCCGAATATTCGATAACGTTGTGGATACGAATGTTTACGCCAGATTTGGCCTTGAGTGATGTAACCTGATGACGTATTGATACGTGATTGGTTAGTTTGTGCGAGGGCAAAGGTAACGTTTATTTCGGGAACTTTCTGTAGGAATGTTTATATATATAGACCTGTGTGAGTGGTTGGTCGGTGAGTAAGTGAGTTTCCTTTTGTGTGGCGTAGATATTTAGTTTCGCTGGTGTCTTCCTAGTAATTTATTGTTCACTATACAGTTATTAAACTTTAGTATTATTTAATCTATCGTCGGATCTCGTGTTTATTTATTTTACAGCTGTAATAGTTTCGTTTTCTAAAGGGTTGTAGTTAGATCAACTAACTCCCCCCTACTATAACGTGCTAGAACAACCTCAGCTGTTACAACTGCTTTTCATTACCAAAATGAACCAATTTAGAGGGTGGGAGGGTCATGCCAGTTTAGAAAGAAATCTTGAGATATTTTACCAATTTTCCTGCTGCTTACAGGCTCAGAATGTCTGTTTAGATGTTCAACAGGTGCCATGTTTGATATTACTAGAAATATCTTTTATTTCCTTACCTCTGACTTTGTGTTATTTCTGTTTGCATGTTACGATAATTTTGTTTTTACTGTTTTCTGAAAATACAGATTTTCAAGAGTTCAGCTTGTTGTTGTAGCTTGTTAGATTATTAATGGAGGGGATTTCCGTGTTTGTACCAAGGCATTCTTAGAGTATTATATCATCTTGGGGCCCTATCAAGTAATTATCAATACTGTTGATATATTACTGTTCAAAGACAAACTATGACAGTTTGACTAACAAAACCTGAGTAACGAAAGAAAGATATTATCTATTGATTGACTATCACCCATGACAACCCATGTTATCTCTACATAGATGATTGGTACAGCCCTGACAACCTATGTCATAGATGATTGGCACTAAATGAGTTAATGAAATTTGGCACTGTTAAACCAATCCTGATTAAAGCGACCCGATGTAACTTTCTTGCATCTGCCTAATGCGACTCGATTGGACCATGCTTGTATCATCCCAATGTGCCTGAATGCACCTCCTGTCAATATACTGTTTATGAAGTCTTTCAGCAGCCAGATCTCGTTGGCAGCATGATTTAGAGCTATAGTCACGACCACGAGATATCCACTCTTCAGTTAGAAAAAAACTATATGCGTCTAACTTGCAAACTTTTTTTCAGTGAAGTGTTGAAATTGCTGAACATCTACATTTTGGTACCATTTTCATCAAAATTGGATAATTATGGGCACGGATATTTAAAAAAAAATATGAGTAGTCAGAAAATTAGAATTATTTCCCTTTGCTTGGGCATCTTGGCAGGAAAAGTGGGAAACTCCTTCGGCATTGGGCTGCTGTTTTTGCGCCTTTCATAGGAAAGGGTCAATTAAAGAAAATCATTGAGAATTTATGAAAATATTAACATGCCCTTTAAGTTTTGTCTGTCTTTCGTCCTGCAGTAACCCTGAAGTCATGGAGGCTAACTCATCCATGGATTCAGATTGTGTCCCAGATGCAGCCCAGTATAAATCTACACATTCCAGCATTCGACCTTCACCCCCACAGAATATAGCACAGGATAAGGACAAAAGGTGTGGTTTTTCCTCTTGCAGGTACAGTGACAGTTCTTCAACCAAACTCGCCAACTGGCCTTTATTTCACAGGATTGTCCTCTATTTATGGTGTTGGAAAAGACTGGAGAAAGGGTTCTATTTTTTTTTTCTTCTGCTTCTTTTTTTTTTTTATAACTTAAAAGTTTAAGTCCCGCCAGGTTTTATGATAAAGGTCTATTGAGTAAAATGCAAGACAGTGGTGACAGTATGCACACTATGCTAGTGTATGTGTGGATCTGCCAGAATTGGGCTTGTGGTGAAATTTTATACCTCATTAAAAAATCAAAATAATATATTTCTAGGATGATTTCAAGCAACATATATGTTAACTGAAAGCAGAGAAATGACGCTCATATTAAAGCAAATCTCAGTTTCATAGAAACTGTTCCCCCTTTGAAAGGGTTTTCTCAGGAATTTTGTCTTTCACCGTAACTCCGATTTCGTGAGATCCACTCACATATGTGGAGTACACAAAGTGATCTGTGAAGTGTGTTAGCGTTTTGTATATGCATGTGCACTCTTCTCCACGGAAATTTCTAACATTGATAAATATCAGTTTGCTTTTATATAGCATGGCTCTACCTGCTTCTACTAGTATAATAATCATAGCAATCGGCTAAGCTTGTACTAATTGGATGAGGTGATTGATAGGAGAAAAAAAATGTGACTGTTCTCAAACTGGTAAATAAATTGCAGGGATCAAGCAGTGAAAACAACTTTCATTTGGCTATGGTTGATTGTGATTCCTCAACATCTCTCCTGTATGTGTACAAAATGTTTTTCCAGAATAAAATGAGTCACTGACTTCATTACCAGTTTTACCCATTGGGTCACAAATATTTGTTTCCTTCTTTAGTCCCATTTGGGATATTTTGCCTTTGTGACATTGCAGCCCAGTTACAACTGGAGCAGACACATCATTGCCACAGTGCAGCGCCGGTTTTTTTTTTTTTTAGGGCGGAGAGGGAGGAAGTATATATATCACAAAATATATCATAAACACAATCAGCTGTACCATTACATCATTACCAATTTAATTCAAGTACATTATTTGTGAATTGAAATTGGATAAACATATCTTTTCAACCGTAAATGCAGTTGTTAGATTATAACTTTAATAGTGTGGGGAAGAAGAGAAATTACTTCTGTCCAATGCTTGTTCAATTTAATCGGTTTTGTCATAATGGAGCTAACCATGAAAAATGTGGGAGTTAACCATATGCTTTGCCTTTGGAAATTTCAGAATTGAAGTTTAACAATAGACTGTCATGCCCAAAGCTATAATAAAGGGTTGTTGTTCACTGTAACTTTGTGAATCTGACTATGATATGGAGAAATTAGGCAAGTTTTAATATGAGTTTGGTTTACCACAAAATGTTTCATCGGGTCACAGATTCAACTTCCTGAGAGAAATAAGTCTGTTCCTGCATTTCCCTTGCTTGCTGGTAATTATTCTGTCTCACTGTCTTTCTACCCAGGGGCATGAAGCCAAGTCCTGTGTCTGGTCGACTTTACTGCCACTGCTCGGCATCATGGCGAGGAATGTATGGACTTGACACAGGCTATATCACAGACTACTACTGAGTGCAAGAATGACAGGAGCCGCAAGTTTTACATCTTATATAGGTTTGATCACACTGACCACCTGAATCTACAGACGGCTGTCAAGTGTGAGGATGTTTGGTGAAGGAGAAAAACAGTATAAGAACTGCTAGTTTTTAGTTGCATCATGCTGACTTCCTCTGGCCACAACCTACATATCTGAGAATCTCTCCACCGCAATGCAAATCACTGAGGTGATCAGAGTGTAATTGTACATGTAATATGTATGCATGGGAAGAATGCAAGAATTGTTGTATTATTATTATTGTATCTTTTTTTCAGTGATGTACATGAGAATTTCACACAAGGCACTGCAAATCAGTGAGGTCATAATAATCATGTGAGCTTCCCTAGGGATATGGTCCACATTATTGCCCATTTTTTCAAACTTGAGTTAAGGGTATGTTATGAAAGTAGTAACTGTCCTGAGGAGAATGCACTCTATTAAATGTAGAAAATGTTGAAAATTGACCAAATTACTGGTGATTTCAAGGTGGCAATGTAGAGAAGTCACGTTTGAGAAAAATGCATTTATAGTTTATGTAAATGTAGAAAGACTTTTGTCATGCATACATAGTTCAGTACTGCAGCACTGGGAATGACCCTCAAAATAGAATATTACAGTAGGGGGTTTTCCTAGTTTTTGACTGCATAAAAAATGCGCAGAATATTCCCCTTGAGTTGTGCATTGTTGCGAAATTTTTGGTGATAAGATGATTTTGATCGGATCAGAAAACATGAAAAAAAACAACATATTTATAGGCGGAATTCATTAAAATGCTTTTGCCCATGCATAAAGGAATGATTGAGAAATCTATGCTGAAAACCGATATAGGACCTTAAAGTCCCCATTCACCTATTTTTGGTTCTCTCATGAAATCACCAAGAGCAACATGTGGACAATTTCCTTAGAGCAGCCCACAAATATGTACTATACATAAATGTATGAAAAATATATAAGGGAAGAATGCTGGGATTGTTTTATTATTGTCAATTTTTGCCTGGAATATATTGGAGCATCTCACTCACAGCAATGCAAATTGAGGAGCTGATATAAATGTATGGCGAGTTAGATTGCTAGAATTGTTTCACATTTTGTTATCCATATAACATATCAGGGTATGCTCAATACTCAGCCAATCACAGAACTAATCTATAGTGAATGCTGGGGAAGACTAGCAGAATTATTTCATACCTTGTTTTCCTTTAAAGTTTATACATGACATATCTGGGAATGCCCAATTGATAGCGATGGAGTGAATTGATCTACATATAGTGGAGTCCGTCTAAAGTGAGCTTGTTTAAACTGAAAATTTGGTTTAAATGAACATATATTTTAGTCCCGATTTTTTTCCTTATGGGCCATCAGTCATAAATACTGAATTATTTGAACTTGTCAGAATCAAAGTTTGAACAAAATGAACTCCACAGCTCAGTTGTATACTCTACTTCATAGAAACTCAAGCACACCAAATTCAAACTAACTACTGATGACTAACATGTTTCCCTTGAAATTGGTTAAAGTAAAGTTTCTCTGGTTCCTTGAAGTTCAGTTGAAATGGACTCCACCATATATGAGGAAGATTATAATAATAATAATAATAATAATAATAATAGTTCGTCCATCAGGTATGATGATGACCTTAACAACACCAGAGGAATAAAGAACAGAAATTGTTGAGAATTTCAACACATGGACAATAAAGAGAACTAAAGGACACAGAGGACAGAATGGAAAGACTGTTCTTTCATGACTTATGGCTTCTCATGTGACTGATAAGTCCTATTTTTGCCCTGCAGACCCTTCCGCATAAATGACAAGAGTGCTCCGTTGGTTCAGTACCACTGGGCCTTTTCTTGCGCCGTTCTCTTTTTTTGATAGCCTGCTGGACTCTGTCAGCTTCCCATGCTTTGCTGCCTCTGGTAAGGGCCGCCCTCCAATTTGCACGATCAAGCGAGAGCTTTTCCCACTCACTCACATCAATGGCAGAGAAGAAGATTTGCTTAGGGAGTCTGGAGTCGGGCATTCTGACAACATGTCCTGCCCAACGTAGCTGAATTTTTTTCAGGTGGCAGAAGATGCTCAATTCCTGAGGAAGATTACTCAAATACTATTTCACGCTTTATTTTCCATATGCATCAGTATTGAATAGCCAGTTTCCAACATCATTGACCAGAGACAAGATCTGAAATATCAAGTTTTTTTTGTCTTGAAATAGAAGCCCAAACATCACAAGTGATAAGTGAAAGGCAAGCTGAAGTAAACCAGTACTCCACAGTTAGTTAGAACATTTCAAGTGGTGCCTATTGTTTTATATGACTGAAACATTTTTTTCCTGACAGAGATGTCAATTTTTGTAATGATTTTGCTATTTAATTGTAATTAGGATGACAAATCAAACTATAGTTCTCATAAATTTTGGAAAAGGCAACCCAAGCAGTCACTTTCTCATCTAAACCTTGGTTTATGAGTTTACCAATAATTTGACCCTCCAACTTCAGACAGCTTCAAACTGTTTCAGGCACTGTGCTCTGTTCTGAGTATTTTTAATGATGAAATGGAAGAAGTAAAGACGTGGGAATGATAAGTTTTAACCCTTTGAAATCTTGACTTAAATTTAGGTTTTAACTCACTGGACCCACTTTACCAAATGTCTCTTTCTTGTCTCATTGTCTTTTGAAATCAGTGCAAGATTGTGTGCAAATTATGGTACAGTCTGTTATGCAGCGTAAGTCTTTGTAATTTTTCACTGCTTTCAGTGTCATGTGTGTCGCAAGAAGGGAACATCTCTATTTCTTTGAATTTGTGGTACATAAATGGAATCCAGGTGGCAAAATTCTTGAAGCAGATGTTTTATCAACATTGAAAAGTGGAGATAGGTCTTCAGATAATTGTACTCTTTTCAAACGAATTAAAAGTCAGAAATAGCTGGCTGCTGGGAGACAACGAGAAAGTGCTCTTTTTTACACTATCCGTTTTCTCCACATCTGCAGATTGAAGCTTCCTTTTCCAGGAAAGCCCACACAGCATTCATTTCCTCTGTCTCCAAACCTGTGTAAAATTTTCAGCTTTTTGATGAGACCATCTCCTTCACTTCAAATAGATAATGCCTTTTCTCTTTTCCTGGCTAGCTGTGTGATTCTGGGGGCTTCTCTGCTTCCTGTTTTGTAGCCGTGCGTAAGGAGCATGGTTAATTTTTTCACCATTCTACCCAAGCTTCTGAGCTGGTACCCAGTCTGGATGATTAAAATCTTCCTTATAAGCTGGTTTTCCTGTTGCCAAGAAAAAAACAAAATATGTGTAATATTACACTGTGGAGCTTCCTAATGTTTCAGCAAATTATGGAAAATTTCATGAAGCATAAGTCAAATGAACATGCAAGCCATAGGTGGAAAACAATTTGTAAAATATTCTGCTTCCCACAAACTCTTAAGCCGGTCCCAGTGTAGCTCTGTAGGTCTGTGTCTGTGCTAGCACGAAGCACGCTGGCCGCGTGTCACCCCAGCCGCACAGTGGGTTATCGTCTGCGCCGTCTGTAACTGACAGGGCTGCCTTGCTATTTTTAGGTACCGTGTAACCGCGGCCCCCCCGCAACAGGCTCAGTTGACCTAGATTTCGAATTGAGTGTAGTTGGAGTGAGTATCAGTATCACAATGGCTTCATCATCAGACGAAGATGTTGGAATCGGTCTTGCACTGTATTTGCTTTCGGATGGAAAAAGAGAGCGACGCTTTCGCGCACACCCAATAAACAAAGAGAGAGAGCACAGAGGGGTCATGTCCAAGCTGTATCCTCAACTGTGTGATGATGAGGATAAATTTCATAATTATACTCGGATGAGCAGAGTCGCTTTCGAGGAGCTCTTGACTGCTGTGCAAGATGATATTCGAAAGCCAGACACCAACTTTCAGCGGGCAATACCCCCACGAGAAAGACTTCTATTGACCCTTAGGTAAGTGTCACAAATCCCAGACTGGGAGATGTAATAGTTTATGACAGGACGACAATCACGAACAAACAAGTTTAACACTTAACAAAACAATCCATCAGACTCACACATTTATTAAACATAATTATACATATAATAGCGCAATTACATACATTATATTATTGAAATGACTGCCGTACAACGGCCTTATTCTCACACACACTCTCCCTTGGATCCACAATCCGGTAGTTACTCCTAAAGGCACTTCGGCCTCAGCCTCTCCCCTCAGGGTCTTAATAGTACATTAATAAGTTACTGGCACCGCAGTCTCTCAATATCCCCTTCCTACTGTCATACACCTTAACACTCCCCTAGCACCTCAGCAGGGCAATAACACATTATTAATTCCATAGCCATCAACATGGCAACAACATAGTATCAGTTCACTAGCCTATCAACATGGCAACAATATAGTCTCTCATTCACTCTCATATCTACGTCCCTGTCCGTGGCCTGACTGCCACGACTTTATGTGCCTCTACTGTCCTGCACGGACAGCCTCACTTCTGGCCTATGTGTGGCCTCCGGCCCTATGCTGGCCTATCCCCTGTGCTCATCGAGGTGGCTCTGCGGCCCGTCCCCGACACCTACAAGAATAACATTACATTGGTATAATACCCTACCATTTCTATTCACTCCACCTCTCCTTACAATCCATGAAGCGTACACACACTAGTTCACCTTTCACTCACCACACATCTTACGGTAACCCACCTCCATCGGAGTACACACTACTCACTCGCGCTACAAATCCATGAACTCACTTTCATCTATCGCTCATGGCGCACATTGCTATATTCAATATCAAGGACTTCCACATTCCTCACATATACTTATTCACATCCTGGTAATAGACGAATATAATATAATACATCAATCATAATAATCAATCAACATTCTACATACCAGTCATAACTGGAAAGACTCTCACTAGTCTTCTCGACTGCTTCCTTTTATCTCTGCCCGATGGGCTATTATTCACAGATCCGCTCCCTAGGACCTTCTAACTTGCAGTGATAGTTATACAGCGCTTTCGCCTCCTTCAGACCCCGCCCCACTACTACTCACAACAGCACGCTTAACTTGCTGTCTACTGTGAGTCCTTACTCTACACCCGCTCTGTAGCAATCCCCTTAATTGCACTCACTCCACTCGTGACATCATCCCCCACCCCAAAAAAATTAATGCAATTAATTTCAAATCGCATCAAGATGACTGTCAACGAGTGAGCGTGAGCAATACGTACACTAAAAAAACTGACCTAGCCGTTCCCCTAGTATATAAAATACCGGAATCAGGGGAAAATATGGGGATCAATATGGCCTGCAATATGCATATATGTGTCACATCATGAATAGCTAACTAAACACAATATCTAATACAGAATCAAAAACCACTCAACCTATCAACCATTCTTCATATCATATTTATAATGTCAATATTTTAAAGTCGACTCATTCACACAGATCCTGTCAATGTTCCTGTCCTCTGATGTATAAGCTCCTGAAATCTTCCCCTAGGCTCGACTGAGGTAGTCGGCGATATGATTGCTGGTTCCTGGAATTGGTTGAATAACGAAGGTATACGGCTGCAAAGCCAATGCCCATCTAGACAAGCGTGGGCTGGACGAACGATTCTTCGACAAAAATGTCAGTGGCTTGTGGTCTGTCTGGATACAAAATTCTCGTCCCATGAGATAACGTCCTAGTTTCTGGACGGACCAGACAATGGCAAGACACTCACGCTCTATCACAGAATACTTTCTTTCTCTCTGCAATAACTTCCTACTGACATAACATACAGGATGGAGACATTCGTTCTTCTCCTGTAGAAGACAAGCGCCGACACCAGAGTCCGACGCATCCGTTCTGAGGATAAAATTAGATCGAAAATCGGGTAATATCAGAATGGGTGACGATGATAACGCTGTCACCAAATTATCAAATGCTGTCTGACATTCAGACGTCCACTGGACCTTATCGGGTTGTCCCTTCTTAGTAAGGTCAGTAAGAGAAGATGACAAGGAGGAAAAATTTGGAATGAACTTTCTGTAATAATTTAAAATTCCCACTAAGCTTCTGACTTGTTTCTTTGTTTTTGGGATTTGCAACCCTACTAACTTGTCAATTTTTGTTACTTCAGGTCTCTGAACACCTCTACCCACAATATGTCCTAAGAATATTATCTCTGGACATGCCAAATCCATCTTTGCGGGTTTAGCAGTTAACCCAAAATGACGTAATCGTTGAAAAATTACTGTTAGTGTCTGAATATGATCAGACCATGTCGACGTATGGCATGCTATATCATCAAAGAATGACACGACATTAGGTATGTCCTTCAACACCAATCTCATTAATCGTGCAAACGTCGCTGGTGCGTTTACCAACCCAAATGGCATGACCTTAAATTGGAATAATCCAATGGGCGTTTGAAACGCCGTGTATTGTTTAGACTCCTCAGTAAGCGGGATTTCCCAATACCCTTTCGTCAAATCTATCTTGGAAAACCACGTGGACCCGGCCAATGAAGCTATTAGTTCCTCCTGAAACGGAATAGGCTCCCTATCGCCTACCGTAATAGTGTTCAATCTTCGAAAATCAATACAGAACCGCACCGATCCATCAAGTTTTTTCACGAGGACGATGGGTGATGAATACGGCGATGTTGATGGTTCTATCACATCTAACTTCAACATTGACTCCACTTCCTTTATGACTCTATCTCTCGAAGAAAACGGCAACGGATACGGTCTAAGAAATACTGGCTTATCCGAAGTCAACTTTATTTGGTGCTGAATCACCGTAGTGCGACCCGGCAAATCCGTAACAACATCCGGAAATGACGCTAATAGGGTCTCAAGTTCCCTACTCCTTGAACTCGTAAGGTCAGGGTTAATTTTTACGTCCCTGTAACCTTGTGTCGGAGTTAACTCCGGCAATTGAATTTGTAACTCCTCCTGCGCCTCGGTGTCGCTTACGTCACAGTCCAACTGGTCTACGACCCCCGTACAAGCAATAGAGAAGACAGTCTCCTCTGGTCTTGTCTGTGCACACAGATACTGTGGTCTCTCATAAAATCTCTGTAGCATATTAACATGGAAAACCTTACTCGTTCCATCGATGTGGATAGCGTAATCTACCTTTGAAACAACTCGCTCAATAACATAAGGACCTTTCCATGTCATCAATAACTTATTATGGTCCGTAGGTAACAACAACAGAACCTTGTCTCCTGGCTTAAAAATTCTCAGTTTGGAACCTCTATCTTTATAGTCCTTTGCTCTTGCTGAAGCGATACTAGACGCTTCTTCTGCTATAGTGCGCGCTGAAGATAATCTTTCTCTTAAATCAACAGGGTACTGAAACCTTTTTAAACGGTTCCGAAACCGTGGGGATCTTTTGAAGAGGGGCCTGGGGTGAACGACCCTCATGCGTCGTCTTTTGGCACGCACTGCACGTCTTACAATATAAACGTACATCTCTGTATACTGACGGCCAATAAAAATCTTTCAGAACTCTCTGCTTGGTTCTAGTACTTCCCATATGACCCGCTAATGGAACATCCTGGGCCAGACGCAATACTGTAGCAATTAACGACCGTGGCACGACGACCTGCTTTTGAACGGAAGCCACTGTGACGTACATACGGAACAGAATGCCCCCCTGGACAAAAAAAGAAGATGACCCGTTCTTATATCTCCTCGTTTTCTCGGTTCGCGCTTCCCCAAAACATGGGTTTAATGATGGGTCCTCCCTTTGTAATCTCGCCAAGCGCTCCGGCGTGATGTCTAGGTTGACCGCTGGCGTAGCCAAAGGTCTAATCTTGTCTTTATCCGCTACCCGTCGGCGTGTTTCGACCGCGGCGCAAAAGTCAATACCTTTTGATTGCGACCATGCTTGCACGTTCTCATCGGAAGGGGAACCTACCCGGGATACATTCCCAATGATGAGCTGGGCGCCTGGAAAACAACCAACGACTGCCTCGACTTCCCCGCTAAGGAAAGGTGTATCTATCATTATTTTTGCCATGGGTAATTTCTCAATGGCCCCCGAAAATTGGATGCACGGGACAGTCTCACCTGTAAGCTGTGAATCCCGAATGCAGTCCCTATGCACTCCCACAACGGTAGATCCTGTATCTCGTAAAACCGAGACCGGTTCGTCCCCAACAAACCCCGGATAAACCCTAAGACCACCTCCTGTATGACATGAATTTATGACGGGGATCTTTCTCCCACAAGGTAAAACACCGGAAGATAATAACTTCTCACAACTGGGACACTTAGAATACTGTCCGCCTCCGTTGTCCGATGTAACACACGCAGCCGCATGATGAAATTTATTTGGGGAGCATGGACTGGAGCTACTGTCCACGTTCGCCGCTATCCTACCTGCCGGGCAGTTCACGCTGATGTGATCTGCTCTTCCGCAGTTCCAACACTTCGCGGCCCTACACTCGCGGGAAAAGTGACCCACGCGTCCGCAAGTCCAACACTCCGCTCCCTGTGCTGCTCTAGGCCTGGGTCCCCGTGACCCATCGCCACCGGAACTAGAGTCCCTATGCCGTCGGTTATCGGCAAAGGTTACAATTCGCCCCCGGCCATTACCGCGACCTAGCCCTCCTGCTCGGTCAAACTTACCGGATCCATATGCCGGTGATTGGTGATAGCCCCTACGCTGCCCCTGGGCTTGCCCGCTATAGGCACCACGCTGACGCGACCTGTCCCTAAGGCCTGCCGGCGACCCCTCGACAACGGCGACGTACCCAGCATCTTGGACGTACGCCCTGGCGACTGGTTTGGACGGATGCGCCGTACGGTATGCCTCCGCCAACTTAGACGCCTCCTGCACCGTCGCGGGTTCGTTCTCTTTCAGGAAAGCCACCAGATCTTTGTGGCACGACGCGTACAGCTGGTCACGGATCATTAAGTCTTTCAGTTTAGCAAAATCCGCGCCCACATGCGCCAAGTCTACCCAGTTCGCGAAATACTCAGTTAGTCTCGCGACGAAGGCAGCAAAGTCCTCCCTGGTATCTGCACGTGCTCGCCTAAACTGCTCCCGGAAATATTCCTCGGTACGCGCAAATCGGCGAAGCAGCAAAGCCTTCAGCTTATCGTAATCTTGCACGTCTTCGCGCTGTAGCTCTTTAAAGTAGGTTAACGCTCGCCCCTGCAATAGAGACGCCAGGTACGTGGCCCATAATTCCTTATTTTCCCCCCATTGCAATTGTGCGTTCAGTTCGAACCTGTAAAGGAAGGCGTCTATGTCGTCCTTCCGGTCGTCGAACGTAGGGAGCTTAATCCTAACGCCACCTTTATTGTGTACCTGCCGCTCAACTGTTTCTGTTGGCGCATTCTTTTTGAGTTCTAATTCCGCGATTCTTACTCGCGCGTCTGTCTCCCGCTCTTGAGCTTCTATCTCCTTTAACTTTAACTCCCTCTCCTGAGCCTGTTTCTCCTGTTGCTGATGCAACTCCTTTAACTTAAACTCCCTTTCCTGTTGCTGAGCCTCTAACTCCTTTAACTTAAACTCTCTCTCCTCTTCTCTCTGTCGGTCTTGAGCCTCTTTTTCTCGCTCTCTATCCTTAGCACGCTCATCGCGCAAATCCGCCTGCTGTTCTTTAATCCAGCCGCGTAGCTCCTCTCCCTCCAGACCAAGTTCCTTACCCAACTTCATTAGTTGTTGGAGTTCCGCCATTTCACAGATTTATGGTTATGGTATCTATTATGCGAACGACCAACCTGTCGGTATGATCACTAACGTATGATACGACCAGAGACCTGAGATCACACCAGATATAACAATACCCAGTTCAGAATACAATTCAGAAATTTACCTTTACAGCACAACTAATTCCATATCTACAAAATGTATAGCACTATTAATTATAAAAGAAAATAGAACGACAAGAATGAAGAAATACAGTAGAAGGACCACAAGTACGTCAAGGACAACGAACCAGACTAGGACAAAGCTTCTACAAAAAAAAACTATAATGGAAAAAAATGCAACCTACTACGCCGATTACACTACACGGTACAAACAAGAACAGAGTCTGAAAAAAAAGAACGTATCTACAGATAGGTAGAAAGAGGGACAAGAGAATACGTCTTCCTGCCGAACAGAGAAGATATCGACGCTACAACTAAACAAAAATACAGGTCCCTACAGAACTGTTCACTGTGGTGAACGCGGTTCCAAGTTTAGCCCACCTCCCGAAGAGGATAAACTACGCTCACCACAGCAAACCCGCGCCACCGCCCGTATAATCAATTACAACGAAAACAGAAAAACAGCAGGAAAAGACAGAAGAAAAGACAGCCCTCAATCCAGGGCACAAAATTTTCACTTAACTTTCACCCTAGATTTCAATTTCTCCCTTTCCTCGGAGCTCTGGCTGCTCGTCTCCTCAGGCTGCACGCACACACTCTGGAAAGTTTAAATACAAATTAATACCTATTCATAGCAATACATGCATCAATATACATTCATTATTATACATAAATCATATCATGAAATGTCCATTCATCCAACGAACAAGACAGCACAATTACCTACTAACTAACTACAACTAAATATTACGAAAATGGACGAGTCACAATGGACGAGCCCCCAATGTCACAAATCCCAGACTGGGAGATGTAATAGTTTATGACAGGACGACAATCACGAACAAACAAGTTTAACACTTAACAAAACAATCCATCAGACTCACACATTTATTAAACATAATTATACATATAATAGCGCAATTACATACATTATATTATTGAAATGACTGCCGTACAACGGCCTTATTCTCACACACACTCTCCCTTGGATCCACAATCCGGTAGTTACTCCTAAAGGCACTTCGGCCTCAGCCTCTCCCCTCAGGGTCTTAATAGTACATTAATAAGTTACTGGCACCGCAGTCTCTCAATATCCCCTTCCTACTGTCATACACCTTAACACTCCCCTAGCACCTCAGCAGGGCAATAACACATTATTAATTCCATAGCCATCAACATGGCAACAACATAGTATCAGTTCACTAGCCTATCAACATGGCAACAATATAGTCTCTCATTCACTCTCATATCTACGTCCCTGTCCGTGGCCTGACTGCCACGACTTTATGTGCCTCTACTGTCCTGCACGGACAGCCTCACTTCTGGCCTATGTGTGGCCTCCGGCCCTATGCTGGCCTATCCCCTGTGCTCATCGAGGTGGCTCTGCGGCCCGTCCCCGACACCTACAAGAATAACATTACATTGGTATAATACCCTACCATTTCTATTCACTCCACCTCTCCTTACAATCCATGAAGCGTACACACACTAGTTCACCTTTCACTCACCACACATCTTACGGTAACCCACCTCCATCGGAGTACACACTACTCACTCGCGCTACAAATCCATGAACTCACTTTCATCTATCGCTCATGGCGCACATTGCTATATTCAATATCAAGGACTTCCACATTCCTCACATATACTTATTCACATCCTGGTAATAGACGAATATAATATAATACATCAATCATAATAATCAATCAACATTCTACATACCAGTCATAACTGGAAAGACTCTCACTAGTCTTCTCGACTGCTTCCTTTTATCTCTGCCCGATGGGCTATTATTCACAGATCCGCTCCCTAGGACCTTCTAACTTGCAGTGATAGTTATACAGCGCTTTCGCCTCCTTCAGACCCCGCCCCACTACTACTCACAACAGCACGCTTAACTTGCTGTCTACTGTGAGTCCTTACTCTACACCCGCTCTGTAGCAATCCCCTTAATTGCACTCACTCCACTCGTGACAGTAAGTTTTTGTTAAGTTTTGGTTTAGCCCTCTAGGGACCAGACTTAATAATTTAACTGGAAAAAATTTTTTATGCTTAAAATACATTTATTACAGTATAAAAAGCATACAAACACAAAGAAAAATTGGCAAAGTGTACAAAGTATGAAAGTAGGGAATGTTCCACGGGTGGAACATTGGGATTCCAAAGGTGTGTTCCATGGGTGGAACACTGGGCAGCGAACACATACAGCACAGGTTTTTTAAGATAGGATAAGGTAAGGTTATTTCTTTGTCCCATTAAAGGAAATTTGCTTTGGTCTTTTAAATTTTAGAGCAAAAAAAAAGGGTAATTTAAGAAACACACAAAAACACTAAAGTTCATGCACTGGCAAACTGACATGGACGCTGACCAGGATATTGATACGCATATTTTTACACAAAAATATATAAAACTGGCTCACACACGCACACTAACACTCACTGTCACGCACATGCAACACACTTAAGTCATTGTAAACATCGAACTGCATCATATGAGAAACAATTATTTGCTATGATAAGCAATAAAACAGTTCCTGACAACACCGAGGCAGAGATGCACACCACATTTTAAACACTTTGCAGCAGTTTTTAAGTTGCAGTGATTGTTTTTGCACCGCTGTCTGTCTGGTGTGTAGACAGGCCAATGGCCGATCTCATCAAAGCGGGCATCCAGTACAGGAGGGATCTCGAATTGGACAGGACGCAGAGGAGTCAGCTGGCTGACGCCTGTCATGGGACGCCCCGGTCGGGTGTTGACTGTAATCAGAGCAGTTGCCACTTGCTGCTGGAACTTCCAGAGTGGCATAACTTTATCTTCTTTGAGACGAGCGTGGCGTTTGTACCACAGCCAACTGGAAACAAGGGCCATGTTTAGGTTTGTTTTTCATATATTGTTTCATCCTAGAACGGCCTTTAAATGCTACCATGATCTCGTCAACACTTTGTGTTTCCAATGGAATAATCTTTTCTAAGTTCTTTTTGAACGCTTCAAGCCACGAACGTAGTTTCCATATTTTGTCATTTGTGTTTGGTTTGTTGTTGTCAGTAAAATGGATGTAACGTGCCAATTTCAAAAACCGGTTTCTTCGCAGGACACCAGCAATCATTGGGACCCTAGTCTCCCAAGCCCAGTATGCTTTTAAGCTGTGGGCTTTCATGAGCCCCATGCACAAATATAAGCCAATGAATATTTGAATTTCCTTTGGTGTTGTGCGCAGTTCAATGCCACTTTCAGACATTGCATAATTGTTCGATTGCATTGCAGTTTCCTCCATCATTTCATCACAAACAAGGTCACAGAAATACTGACAGGGGGTTTTAAGCTCAGCTGGAGCATTATCAGTAACTCCTGTAAATTCACAGTTGAAATCAGAAGGGGGCATTTTTGTCCACATTGGTTGGTCCAGCGCTTGAACCAGCTGATCTTCTTCTTCGGCAATCGTATTTCTTTGATAAATATCTCGCAACCTAGCCAATGGAATATCATCTTCGTCAGAAGATTCATTGTTGTTTTGTCTCAGCTGAGCTAACGGTAGCTCATCTTCATCACTAGATTCATGAGATGCAATTTTTTTGGTGGCGTTTTGTCTCTTCCGAGGTACAGCTTTTTTTCGTTTCCTTGGTGCTGGAGATGGTCTATCACTGTCATCGCTGTTGTACTCATCACTTTTTGGCTTGTACTCATCATCAGAACTCAGCAGAAAGTCGCTCTCAAAAGCATCGGCATCACTTATGACCTCTACACAGTCCAAATCACTGTCATCATTTTCCATTCTGAGGATGATATAGAAAAAAAAGGTGATCAACAGAATGATGACGATATTGGCGATTTGCTGTTATTGATAATGGTGATGATAATGACAACAATGATAATAATAACAATGATGATACTGAAATTGATGATAAATGCAACCAAAATTACTATGACAGCTACAAACACCCCAAACAGTGGCCTCTTTTTATTGCATATACACAACTATAAATAGCCCATTGTTCCACCGGGGGAACATAGCCCAGTGTTCCACCCATGGGACAAACAATAGGTGCATTGGTCCAATGTTCCACCGGTGGAACACGATTATTACATCGCTTTTACGCTTCTAATACATTGTTTTTCATTGAAATATGGCTTGCATATTACAAACCTAGTCTACCGAGTTTATATTATGCCATTACATTACAAAATACATACCTTTTTTATTATGATTCGTCCGGATTTAAACAATGCAACAGAAAGTGCAGTAGCAGTACACATGTGTCATCAAAACAGGAAGTTGAAAGGGAGGTTACTCTGAGAAAGAATACCAACCCTTGGGCAAGAGGCACTGCTAATATAAGGTAGACAAGTAATGAAATATCAAAATGTTCAAGTTTTTACACAGTTGTGATTCTTAGATAGTATTTGTTTATTGTTCCCTTGGTGGAACACTGGTCCCTAGAGGGTTAACGCCACATGCAACACTGTAAGGTCATTTACGAGGCAGAACCTTCGAATTTAAGGTACATCTCCAATAGGACGGGGTCGGAGCCATGAAAACTCCGAAAAAATCTCAGTAAACCTCCACGGATTCGAACCCAGGATCTCCTCGTCAAAAGGCGGGTGCACTACCGCTCGGCCATCGACACCCCCTTTGTAGGCTACTTTCGGCCATTCCAGGTTTCATGTAATGATAAATTACATTGTTTTGGTTTGAATTGTGTGCTTCTCAGCTTATTTTTGTTGTTGTTTCTTTTGTGTGTGTGTATGTATGTGTGTGTGTGTGTGTGTGCATTATACTGTCCCCGCGGTTTTATGCAATTTTATGCAATAACTCAAAACACCCAAAATCGACTTTGATGCCGAATCGAAGAATCAGGTCACAAATCTGCAATGTCTTGTTAGTTATTAATTAATAATATTGAAGCTATTAAATGCTGTGATTAAATATGAATGTTAATTTGAATATATAAGCAATTTAAAAACTGCATAGCAATGATATTCTGGGAGATTGGTAAAAACAAAAAAGTCTTGCAAATATATCTTTTAATAACACAAACAATTTAACAAAAAATCAAATATACACAATAGTAGCACTAGCAGCATTTTCATCTTCCTCCTCCTCCACCATCTCAAACAATAAATTGTAAATTTTGCGGAGGTAGGTCCTTTTCCTCCTACCCGAGAGGGTGGCCATATGAGGCAGAAGGCCCCTGAGACTCTCGAGGTCTTCTTTGTGGTTTGAGTTTGATGCACTGTCTTGCATCTTTGCTTCCAAGAAGCGGGCCGCCTTCTCCTTGAAGAGGTCATCTTTTTCGTGAGTAGGGGTCGCTCTCTTCCGCTGTTTGTTGACAGGGGCAGGTGTGGCTGGTTCCAGAGGCTATGACTCTAGCTCGTCAGCATATGGTGAAGGGGATGGGGATGATGTGCTGGGAGTGGTTTCCTCAAAGTCACCCTGGCTGCCACTCCCCGAGGCACCCTCCTCCCACAGTGGCTCAGGCTCGGAGGAGCCTAAATTGCCCAGCATAGAGCCATGCTGCATGTGTGGCTCCAGGAAGCTCATCTGTTGAGCCAGGTAGAACTGGGGCTTCTTTTTCCCTGGTGCCCCTGAGCCACTGGGTAGATTCTGGCTTGACCGACTTCGGCTGTATGAGCCTCTCAAATTCTGCCACCTTTTCTTGGCAAAATCAGCTGAAAGTGAAAGTAAAAAGATGTTTAATTATGTAGAATAATATTTTTTTTTAACCCATAAGTTGGCAGAATCATGGTTTACATGGGTACAGTCAGTCCCTGTCAGAATAGATAATATGGTACTACAGGGAGTGTTGCAATTGGGGGAATGGGTTGTGCTGTAGAGAAGTAAGGCTGGAGCATCATATATATGTATCATGTAAACACAAATTTAGGAACTTTCAACATCTTTTTTTCCCTTCCAGATATCTTGCCACTGGAGAAAGTGCAAGGAGCTTGCACTACCAGTTCCGAATGGGCGACAGCACTGTGCGCAGCATTGTGTACGACACATGCGAATGTCTCTGGCAGAAACTGTTGGACAAGGAAATGCCTCGCCCTACTGAGGAGACTCTGAAGGAAGAAGCAAATGCCTTTGAAAACATTTGGCAGTTTCCCCATTGTTTGGGAGCAGTGGATGGGAAGCATATAAACATTGAATGCCCCCCCAACTCTGGAAGTGCTTTTTTTAACTATAAAAAACATTTTTCTATTGTTTTGCAAGGTGTGGCTGACGCAAAAGCCAACTTCCTTGCAGTTGATGTAGGGGATTCAGGAAGGCACTCGGATGGTGGGATACTGAGACATTCTTCCTTTGGCAAGGCTTTACTACAGCAGCAGCTGCCTCTCCCACAACCTGATGAGATTATGGGAGAAGTCTTGCCATACGTGTTTGTGGCTGATGAGGCGTATCCACTTCACCCAAACATCATGAGACCCTTTCCTGCCAGAGGGCTTGATGACGTACGTAGGATTTTTAATTACAGCTTGTCGAGGGCATGGCGGATTGTGGAGTGTGCTTTCGGCATAATGGCACAGAGGTGGGGGATTTTAAAGACAACTCTGAGGATCAACCCTGACAATGCTAGGAAAGTTGTACTAGCGTGCTGCATACTCCATAATTTTGTGCGGAGACGACAACCTGCGAGTGTGGATTCTGCTGCCAAGGAAGCATCAACAGATGAAAACCTCTTCCAGCTACAACACGGTACAGAAAGGTCCATGTCCAGTACCGGAAGGCCAACCCAAGAGGCAATGGAAGTGCGAGAGAAATTTGCAAATCTCTTCATGACAGGCCTTGCTGTCCCCTGGCAGTATGAAAGGACTCATGTTCGCCCTGCTGCAAATGCATAAATAAAGTATGTACATCTGTACATATGTACAGATCTATAAGTATAATATGTATTTTTTCTTTTCAATATGAAAAATGTTTAAGCATATTATGCATCTGTGAAAATATATGATGAGTAAAGCGCCTTGAGCTCATTTTTCTTTCTGAGGGAAGACTGCAGTAACATTATTATTATTATTATATTTATTAATATATTATAAGCATACAGTCGGGTTTGGATAAAAAATCATTTAAGCTTAAGATAATTATTTTTTTGATTGGTTAAAATAAAAGTGTTGCCAGGTCCTGTTCTGACTTTCTGAGCACAGTTGAAAAATACTGAGATTGTACTACTACTACTATTTCCTGTTGCACCCACTGGTGCTTAGGGCAGCAACAAAGGATCTCCAGCCCTGTCTGTCCTGGGCCATCTTTGCGAGAGTTCCCCATGAGTGATTGAAGGATTTCATCTCTGCCTCGATTGTTCTCCGCCAGGTTGCCTTGGGTCTGCCTCGCTTGCGCCGTCCCTCCGGTGTCCACTGAAGTGCTGTTTTGGTTATAGAATTTGCTTCCTTTCGCAGCACGTGTCCAAGCCATCTCCATCGTCTCTTCGTGATGATGTTGGCTATTTCTTCTTGCTTGCATCGCCTTAGTAGTTCCTGATTAGAAATCTTGTTTGGCCAAAAGATGCGGAGAATCCTACGAAGACACGTGGTGTGGAAGGAAGACAACTTGGCGAGGTCACCTTCTGTCATTCGCCAACACTCTGATCCATACAGGAGTGTGGATAGGACACAGCTTTGGTACAGTCTGATCTTGGTGTTGATGCCGTATTGTGTCGATTTCCAGATGTTGCTCATACTTTGAAAGACAGCCCTTGCATTTCCCACTGAGATTGTAGGCCTAAATAAACTAGCTTTGAAATCTCACCTGTGCAACCCGCGCAAGAGGCTACTGCTTTCCATTCTGCTTCAACCTTGAAGCAGTCCTTGTACCCTGGTTCCCTCGGGTTGTATAGGACAGGATGTTTTTTAACTTCCTCAATTAGTCTTTCAGTGAAATCCCGATCAGACATTGACTGGGTGCCGGTAGCCATTCTAAATTTTCCTGAAATAAAAAAGAAAAATATTTAACCTCAGGCTTATCTGGTGGAACTGCTGTTTTAGTGTAACTACTATCTTAAGTCTAAAAGCTAGTAAATTTTAATTGTTTTATCTTTACCATGTTACCAAAATGCTATCTTGTATTCATACATATTTCTTTTTTTGACTGCGTTTAGTTCCATTTTATCCTAGGAATTTGCAATGGTTCTAACATTAAACGTTGTACACAATAAATTGGCATACATGTATGCGTCATACTGCCATCATCATAAATTTAATCAAATGTGCCTTGGCTTTTTATTATACATGACATATTAAATTTTGCGCGCGTTGTGTGTGTGTGTGTACGCGCGCGCTCACCCGTGGGCGGTAGGGATGAATGTAGTCCGAACAGCATGGATGGATAACCGCTACCTGTCTATGTGTATTATTATGTAACTACATGTGTGTACTATGTACTATGAAACACCAAGCCAATGTGCCAGTGACTGGACAATAAACGTTGATCTTATCTTATCTTTTCTTATCTTAAATTAACTAATTCCAATCTCCTCAATTCTTCTACTTTCATCCTTACCTAGCCCTTGCTTCGAGATTTGTCTATGGACACTGCACACCAGATACTTTTTATTAGAGATCTGGATAGATTCTGTAGTGAATACTTTAAAATTAAATGTAGATCTAGATCTAGATCAGATTTATCTATCTAGAATCTAGGCCTTTATAGAGATTATTCCTCTGCATCCCAATTCCTGAACTATCAATCTAGATCTAGATTCTAGAACCAGAGGCCAGAAGCACACAGTCCACAGTTTTCACTACATGTGAAAAGTAGGTCAACCTTTCGATTGGAAATTTTAATGTGTGATAAAGTGCATTTCTTGGGATTTTGTGGTCAGGTGTCGATTCTAGCATCAATATCTAATAGTAAAGCACCTAATAATACTTACTTCTTGCTGATTTTGATGACTTGTGAAGGATTTCGGTAGAAAATGGTCAAGAAGCGAGGCTGCTCTGACAGACGTGTTTTACGACACAGTTGAATAGGCCGTCTGACGAGTCGTGCAAGCCCGCTGGTCACAGACGAACCACACAGCGACGCTGTTCAAGAACACAGCTTGTATCGTGTTCATTTGCATGGTGCGTGCGAGGCGCGTGCGAGGTCAGCTAGACTACAGAGCTACAGAGCTACGCTGCTTCCGGCCTTATAGAAACACCAAGAGCCTGTTCCAGCAGGGCAAAGGTGATGCATGAGTCTCGAACCTGTGGAGAACCTACGGTATATGGATGCAAGAACGGCATTCCTCATGTCATCAACGTTGCTGTATTTCCTGATAGCTCTGGTGTAGTACACCGACAGTTTCCGGATCGTTGCTTGCTTCAGCGTACCATGTCCTTTGCCACCTAAGGTGATGCCACGCTTGCTGCTGTCAGTCACCAAATTTCTTAACGCTGTCCCCATTCTTTTTCCAACGTGATTGACACATTCTTCTTTTGTCACC
Source organism: Onchidella celtica (assembly GCA_963931925.1). Taxonomy (NCBI): domain Eukaryota; kingdom Metazoa; phylum Mollusca; class Gastropoda; order Systellommatophora; family Onchidiidae; genus Onchidella; species Onchidella celtica. The sequence goes on from OZ007584.1 coordinate 32,663,925, forward strand.
TCTACTCCATTGTAAGGATCTATAGGTACGATCCGGTTGAAAGACTTAGCGTCACCATCACTAAGCATTGTTGTGTAGCGCAGACGGAACTTTTCGACGGATCTGCGCCACATATCTCAGCAGCATGCGTTTCCATCATTGCAGAGAATCCTTCGAAATTAACACTGCAGTTTGGTTTGTGTTCCGCAAACCACTTTTTGTATTCAGGAGCCGGCTGGGTTTCCTTTATCTTGCGGCCAGTTTTCTCGCAGGTCTGACAGAATGTGGAGACTACGTAAAAATCGATCACATAGCCTGTCAAGACATCAACTACACAGCCTATGCCTATCATTGAGCTGTGACCTCTGGTGAGACATGAACCATCATAGCTGACTGCTATGTCCAGTATATCATCATCCTGAATTTCAATACTGTTTTGTTTTGCGTATGCGGATCAAATAAGTTTTAACGTCTTCGCCTCAGTTGATTGCTGAAACGCCTCTGCCTTTGTATACACTATTTTACTCTTCTTGGCGAAGGTTTTTTGATTTATGCCAGGCAGATTTAAGTGCCCGCAAAATTTATTTAGAGCATATGGTCCTAGGCCACAAAGCAAAGATGACCTCACTACAGAGTCATTCACGGTGAAAGACTTACTCCCAGTCGAGCGAGACGATGTATAGCCTGAGCTCACATCTGAATTGCAGGCAGCGCAAGTTATCTGCAGCTTGACAAGTCCAGCACGTTTATCTTCTCTGTCTGATAGTTCTAGTGCTGATTTGAAGCAGTGGGGACACACCATTGGCGAAATAAGTTTCCTCAATTCTGGTAAATCCACAATAGTCCTTGCTGTTTGGGGTGCAGGAATCTCTGCTGCCACAGCATCACCTTTTGCACTGGGTATTTCAATTAGTTTTTCGACGAACGTGTGCTTGATTTTGGCAGACCTAGCACATCTGAAATACACGTGGATACATGGGGCATGGGACACGCAGATTCAGTGTTGGAACTGTCAGTCTCAGCCTGACCGGGCCCACCTTCCACTTTACGCTTTTTCCTTGCTTGCTCCAACCGGGCACGCCTTTTATTATATCTTGCCATGATGCTTTTTCACAACAAATAGTAACAGTCAATCACTAATAAGTAGGTCTATAAATTATAAATGAAGTCGCACAAACAGAATCCGCAGGAAAGCCATGCTGCATCAAACTGAATACGGTAGACTCAAATTCTCACTCGATGCTTCTCACTTGGCGTTGTTTACAGCGGAAGTACATGGATTGCTAAGATATCAACCGGAAGTTTTCCGAAGCGAACCAATCAGCGCATGCAATTTAATCCGTGATTACCGTAGATACAGAAGAGTTCCGCTTACAAGCTAATCATAGTTACAAATCCGTAAAATTCTTTGTCACATAGTGGTTGGAATTTCCCTTGTGAACACGTGCCATTATAACTTTTTGCCCCGAATGAAGATTGGCTGAATATGGGGTTATAAAGCAGTGTATCGATACCAAATATAGAGCGATGGCACTGTTCGTTCGTGTTTTATCGGCAGCGTAACTAAGGGCATTTTTTGCTTCTAACTATGAAATTCGGACATTTTTGCATGGGGGTGGTGTCTAAAAAACTTCCAAAATACATCTTAGAGACATTTCCTGGACATTTCAATTACATTTTCTGAAAGTAAAATAGTTTAACTATAGAATAATGCTAAAGACCCGATTTCGACTATTTGACCCCAATGTTCGATATTTTACAGCCGTTCCTCCCCTTAATTTTCATAAAAGAAAAAATAAGCACTCAAAAAGTCTTTAAATTCTGAAAATGATGCCAAAGTCCTTAAAAAGTCCTTAAAATTGATGTTTCCGTTGAAGCATTTGAGATTTAAATCTTCCAGTTGCACACTGGATAATTGATACTTTGAAATAACTGAACTTTTCAGAGTGAATTTACTATGTTTGAATTCTGGATACAGAAACATCCCGTTTCGATGAATACTGCACACCACCTATATAGTTGTAATATTTCTTGGTCGCGGGCACACAAGTCCTTAGTTTGTATACTATGAGTCCTTAGGAAGTTCTTAAAAAGTCCTTAAAATTAGTTTTCAAGACTTTGTATGAACCCGTGTCAAGTGTGAGGATGTTTGGTGAAGGAGAAAAACAGTATAAGAACTGCTAGTTTTTAATTGCATCATGCTGACTTCCTCTGGCCACAACCTACATATCTGAGAATCTCTCCACCGCAATGCAAATCACTGAGGTGATCTGAGTGTAATTGTACATGTAATATGTATGCATGGGAAGAATGCAAGAATTGTTGTATTATTATTATTGTATCTTTTTTTCAGTGATGTACATGAGAATTTCACACAAGGCACTGCAAATCAGTGAGGTCATAATAATTATGTGAGCTTCCCCAGGGACATGGCCCACATTGCCCATTTTTTCAAACCTGAGTCAAGGGTATGTTATGAAAGTAGTAATTGTCCTGAGAAGAATGCACTATATTAGATGTAGAAAATGTTGAAAATTGACCAAATTAATGGCGATTTCAAGGTGGCAATTAGGGAAGTCCCGTTTGAGAAAAATGCATTTATAGTTTATGTAAATGTAGAAAGACTTTTGTCATGCATACATAGTTCAGTACTGCAGCACTGGGAATGACCCTCAAAATAGAATATTACAGTAGGGGGTTTTCCTAGTTTTTGACTGCATAAAAAATGCGCAGAATATTCCCCTTGAGTTGTGCATTGTTGCGAAATTTTTGGTGATAAGATGATTTTGATCGGATAGAAAACATGAAAAAAACAACAACATATTTATAGGCGGAATTTATTAAAATGCTTTTGCCCATGCATAAAGGAATGATTGAGAAATCTATGCTGAAAACCGATATAGGACCTTAATGTCCCCATTCACCCATTTTTGGTTCTCTCATGAAATCACCAAGAGCAACATGTGGACAATTTCCTTAGAGCAGCCCACAAATATGTACTATACATAAATGTATGAAAAATATATAAGGAAAGAATGCTGGGATTGTTTTATTATTGTCAATTTTTGTCTGGAATATATTGGAGCATCTCACTCACAGCAATGCAAATTGAGGAGCTGATATAAATGTATGGTGAGTTAGATTGTTAGAATTGTCTCACATTTTGTTATCCATATAATATATCAGGGTATGCTCAATACTCGGCCAATCACAGAACTAATCTATAGTGAATGCTGGGGAAGACTATCAGAATTATTTCATACCTTGTTTTCCTTTATACATGACATATCTGGGAATGCCCAATTGATAGCGATGGAGTGCATTGATCTACATATAGTGGAGTCCGTCTAAAGTGAGCTTGTTTAAACTGAAAATTTGGTTTAAATGAACATATATTTTAGTCCTGATTTTTTTCCTTATGGTCCATCAGTGATAAATACTGGATTATTTGAACTAATCAGAATCAAAGTTCGAACAAAATGAACTCCACAGCTCAGTTGTATACTCTACTTCATAGAAACTCAAGCACACCAAATTAAAACTAACTATTGATGACTAACATGCTTCCCCTGAAATTGGTTAAAGTCAAGTTTCTCTGGTTCCTTGAAGTTCAGTTGAAATGGACTCCACCGTGTATGAGGAAGATTACTCAATACTATATACTATTTCACGCTTTATTTTCTATATACATCAATATTGAATAGCCAGTTTCCAACATCATTGACCAGAGACAAGATCTGAAATAACAAGTTTTTTTTGTCTTGAAATAGAAGCCCAAACATCACAAGTGATAAGTGAAAGGCAAGCTGATGTAAACCAGTACTCCACAGTTAGTTAGAACATTTCAAGTGGTGCCTATTGTTTTATATGACTGAAACATTTTTTTCCTGACAGAGATGTCAATTTTTGTAATGATTTTGCTATGTAATTGTAATTAGGATGATAAATCAAACTATAGTTCTCATAAATTTTGGAAAAGGCAACCCAAGCAGTCACTTTCTCATCAAAACCTTGGTTTGTGAGTTTACCAATAATTTGACCCTCCAACTTCAGACAGCTTCAAACTGTTTCAGGCACTGTGCTCTGTTCTGAGTATTTTTAATGATGAAATGGAAGGAGTAAAGACTTGGGAATGATAAGTTTTAACCCTTTAAATCTTGACTTAAATTTAGGTTTTAACTCACTGGACCCCTCTTTACCAAATGTCTCTTTCTTGTCTCATTGTCTTTTGAAATCAGTGCAAGATTGTGTGCAAATTATGGTACAGTCTGTTATGCAGCGTAAGTCTTTGTAATTTTTCACTGCTTTCAGTGTCATGTGTGTCGCAAGAAGGGAACATCTCTATTTCTTTGAATTTGTGGTACATAAATGGAATCCAGATGGCAAAATTCTTGAAGCAGATGTTTTATCAACATTGAAAAGTGGAGATAGGTCTTCAGATAATTGTACTCTTTTCAAACGAATTAAAAGTCAGAAATAGCTGGCTGCTGGGAGACGAGAAAGTGCTCTTTTTTACACTATCCGTTTTCCCCATATTTGCAGATTGAAGCTTCCTTTTCCAGGAAAGCCCACACAGCATTCATTTCCTCTGTCTCCAAACCTGTATACAATTTTCAGCTTTTTGATGAGACCATCTCCTTCACTTGAAACAGATAATGCCTTTTCTCTTTTCCTGGCTAGCTGTGTGATTCTGGGGGCTTCTCTACTTCCTGTTTTGTAGCCGTGCGTAAGAAGCATGGTTAATTTTTTCACCACTGTACCCAAGCTTCTGAGCTGGTACCCAGTCTGGATGATTAAAATCTTCCTTATAAGCTGGTTTTCCTGTTGCCAAGAAAAAAACAAAATATGTGTAATATTACACTGTGGAGCTTCCTAATGTTTCAGCAAATTAAGGAAAGTTTCATGAAGCGTAAGTCAAATGAACGTATGAGCCATAGGTGGAAAACAATTTGTAAAATATTCTGTTCACCCAGATATATGTTGTAATTCTCAAAATATCATAAAAACCACAGAAAAACTGTGGGGTCGCAGCAGGGCTATAAGCAAAGTCAAAATTGAGCAAAAAGAAAAGGTTGTATGTTGCGAAGCCCCGCGTGAGAAATAAAACCCAAACAGTACAAAGCAAACTAAAGAGAAGACAGAAAATGCATAAATTTTCGGCTTTCGCCTTTGTCAAGTGAAAAAAAAGAAAAAAAAAACGAAGTGCACACATGTCCTTCAATCGTCTTCCATCGAGTGCCCTTTGTCGACGTTCAGCATTAAGGAAGGTTTCACTTGCCATAGTCGCAATCTGGTGTATGCTATCCGCTGTGCCAGGTGTCATATGTTGTACATTGGTGAAACGGGACGTCAGCTTCACACTCGGTTTCGGGAGCACCTCCGTAACATTGAAAATCGAAATGGAAAGCCTGTTTCTGTCCATTTTAATCGACCAGACCATGAGCCATCCAACGACATTCAAATTCTGGGGCTCAAGTCTTGTCATGCAGGCGCTGATGTACACTTTGAAACCGAACAACGATTAATTTTCCAGCTCGGCACTATCTCTCCCCATGGCATCAATGTCCAACATTGCCTTCGATAATTCCACTGTTGCTAATATCAATATATATATATTATATATAATTTTCTTTATTATTATTATTTTCTTTCATTTATTTATCTATTTGTTTATTTATTTATTTTTTTTATTTTATTTTTTTAATCTCTTTTTCTTTTTCTTTTCATTTACTGCGACTCCTGACATTGCGCACCATCCCTGTCTTGTGCTGTGAGGCACTATATGGCGCCTTCATCTTGGTTACTAACCAATTGCGTCACTTCCTGCTTCCATGCTTTTGGCGGACGGACGTGCTTTGGTGCTGCTAAAGAAGCAAGAACTCGCAGCTAAGTAAACTGTTTCACTTCGTTCCTGTTGAAGTCTTTTATTGTTCGTTTTTTTGTTGTTTTTTTTCACTTGACAAAGGCGAAAGCCGAAAATTTATGCATTTTCTGTCTTCTCTTTAGTTTGCTTTGTACTGTTTGGGTTTTATTTCTCACGCGGGGCTTCGCAACATACAACCTTTTCTTTTTGCTCAATTTTGACGTTGTAATTCTCAAGCATGGTAACTTTTGGCCTAGTAGCTTTAGACAAGCAAGTTTGCTTTGCCTCAATAGATCTAGACTTTGTGACCAGCTTTTCACAACCGGGCTACTAATCTTGTGTGGATGTAGCCTAGTCTAGTCTATTTAGTCTATCATAATATGGCAATAAAGCCTGACTTTTTACTTCAGACAAAAACCTCTTCAAAAAAACGTCCGTTTCGTACCTGATAAGAAATGCTCCCCACAAACTCTTATCCATCGCTTGTCTGCTACCCATTCGTCGGTGAAACCTCTGCAGTTTATGGCTTTCAACCACGTTGTATTTTGCCTTCACCTCATGCATATATCCAGATAGATGTTAGGGCATCGATAAGTGGTTTTAACACAGGATTTTTAGATGTTAGCGCTGTTCCTGCTTCTTCTTCTTCCAACAGGGTTTTTTCTGCTTCCTGGATAGCAATGCAGTTGGCCCACTTTGATGGCACCATGCCGTTCTTCGGCAGTAAAGCCCTGAGAGCCCATTTGAATTGCAAGGGTATAAATCCATCCATGGTGTTGCCTAATTCTGCCAAAGAAAGTCTCAAGATGATCCTGAGATAGCCTGTGTGTTTGCACATAGTTGTACCCATGGTCTTTCAGCAGCTGTTTGGCTATTCCTAGAATAGACTGGATGTACACAGGAAGCCAGTAAATCCAGTTTTCCTCCTGCCCTTTACAAGCAGTTTCCCATCGCTGTCCCTTAGTCCAAGAATGCACTCACACGCACCCTCAGCTATTTTTTCTTTGGCTGTGAAATTGTGCAGGTTGATGGGACTTTTGTATCCTCTACCTTGAGGGCTGGACGAGTTGCACAGGTCAAACACACGGTCAAAAACTTTAATGAAATAGGTTGTGGCCTGGCTGTCTGTAAACTGGGGCAACTTCAGATCCTCCCTGAGGAAGTCTATAGCGCTAGCCACTGATGCTGAGATAGTCTGGCACGCTAGTTGTACATTCATTTTGTTTTTTTCATAATGAATGTGCTTGCCACGAAGTTTGCTAAGACAAAGTTGTCCTTTTTGTTGCAATTCGTTCAGTTCACATATATACTGCCAATCGATTGGTTGATCCTTAAAAAGGATCCTCTTTTGGTCACCCAGGCAATTTCTGATAGTCTTCACAAGGTGGCAGGCATCAAAACAGAAGTAAACTTTTTCTTTCGTGACATGGTTTTCAAAATGGTTTTCAATATTACTTGGATATTTTAAATCACATCCTAGCACACATGCAGTTGATTGGTTGGTGTAATTTCCGTCGCACACAACAGCAAGAATGGAATGCCCAGCCTCTGTCACAAGGGTTGCAGCATCTTTCACTATCTGTGCTTGGCATTCTCCATTAATCTTGTCCGTCAGAAAGTAACCAATTGGTTGCTTAAAGTGTTTCGTTAATCCCATCACCATCACAACTAGTGCTTGTGTTGCAAGGGAATCCTCAAAGCCTGCATGAAGATGTCCATAATTTACAGATCCGACCTAGGTTTGTGTGCCTGTGTCATAGCTGTAAGTTTTCTTGAGATGCATGGAGTCAAACATTATTGACACCTCTCTCTGTTCTTCACTCATGTCCTTCTTCAAGGTCTCCAGCACCTCTGTTAAGAATCCTGGATTGCAAGTCTCTAGCTGAAGCCCACTGTTGAATGGTAGATGGATGGGGCAAAGCAAGAAATTTTCTGACATGGTCACATGCTTGCGCGCTATAAAAATGCAGTGTTACTGCAAAATTTTTCAGTTCATTGGTGTAACGCCTGCTATGAGCTTTTCAAACATCACTCATTCACCATCTCATGTTGAACTGCTATAGTTTTTGCACTCCCTGCCACGTCAGCTTTTGCAGTATAAGTATACAGATTGTCAAGAAATCTTTTCCTTTCGTCATCTGTTTTTGGCGAGGGCTGGGGTTGGGGAATTTTCACTGTGGTTTTCAGCACCCTTTTCCTTTGACTGTTACAGGACATAAAGTTAATGTCACAAGCCTTAATTGGCATATCCTTTCCGTTGGTTGATGGGTATGCCATGACAGATTCTGCAGTCACAGTGGGTAGACGGACATCTGTATGGACGTGTGATCCTCTGCTTGGGGGAGCCATGGCATAGTCCACTTTCTGCTTGCTGCTGTTGCCTGGATGATGCCTGTCATAGGACTCCAGTCTGAAAATAAAACAAATTTGTTCAGGTTGACTCGCTTTGTGCTTGAACCAGTAAGAATTGTCCGCTGATGATGCTGCTTGCTGGCTTTATACAGCCTCATTTTGACGTAAAATGTCAAAATCATCGCGACCATGTACAATAAAATAAAGATAAAGAATGACATACACTCGAGCCAAAAAGTTAAGCAACCCTGGGTTATGCTCAGAACTGACAACTTTATTTTTCAATTAATTCAAACACGTTCATTGGAATCAATTTATTGTTATGTAAGTCTGAAATCACATTCAATTTCATTTTACCCACCCCAAAAATGGGGCTTAATGACTTTAAAAAATTTTTCTTTTATACAAAAACAAAAAAGTCAATAATTGAATGGCAAGAGTTCACAAAATAAAGTTTGAAATCAAACAGTTGTACTGTAACAAAACAAACAACCAAGGCAAAATGTGTGTGATGACAGAAAGTTTGATCAATTGTCTTTTTGATCAAATTCACGGGAAAGCATACCACTGCGACAGCAGGCCTCAGTAGTGGGTACTCCCTCCCCTGGCCTGAATCACCTCACGGCAGCGGTTGGGGACGCTGCGCACCAGCCGCCGCAGCTTGTTCTGGTCCAGCCTTGTCCATTCCTCGCGGACAGCATCAACCAGCTCTGCTAAGGTGTTTGGTGCTGGCTCCCGAGCCCTGACAGCCCTCTGCAGCATGTCCCAGGTGTGCTCGATGACGTTCAAGTCAGGCGATCGAGCTGGCCAGTCAATAGCGGTGATGTCATTGGCCAGTTTGTATGCTGTTACGACTCTTGCACGATGAACGGGTGCATTGTCATCAACAAGAATGAAATCCTCTTCTGGGTGTGCTCGCTGGAAGGGGAGAATGATGTCACGCAGGACGTTATTTCTGTACTTAGCGGCTGTCGTGGTGCCCTGGATGACAACCAGGTCGATCTTGTGGTTGTAGGTGAAGCCTGCCCACACCATGATGGACCACCGACCTTGTGCTGGCACCAGCCTGAGGCAATCCTCCTGAAATGCCTCTCCACGTCTGCGTCGGACCCGGTCCCGGCCATCATTTTTGTAGAGGCAAAATCGCTTCTCGTCCGTCCACATTAGTCGCCGGAGACGCCTCACATTCCAGTTAACATGATCTCTGGCATATCGCAGCCGATGTTGGCGGTGTTGCGGAGTCAGTTCAGGCTTTTTGCGTGGACGGCGGGAGGGAAGCCGGGCAGCCAGCAGACGGTTGTTGATTGTCTGCCTGGATACTCGACCAATGACGTCTTGTAGGCGGTCCCTAATCAGTCTTGCAGCCACAAATCTGTTCCGTACAGCATATTGAGCAATAGCCCTGTCCTCCCTGACGTTTGTAACTTTAGGGCGCCCTAGTCTCGGTCGGTCCTTGACGTCGCCCGTCACTCTGTGTTTGACCACAAGGCGGCTGATCTCCCCCTTGGTGATGCCCAGTCTGGCAGCGATGGAGGTGTAAGATTCACCTGCAGCAACAGCCCCTACAATCTGCCACCTCTCGGCATCACTCTTGCGCCGTCTAGCCATGTTTTGTTGCTTTTACAATCAATGAGAGACCCGTTTTCAAAACTTTAGTTTTTTTGAATTACAACATGTGTCATTGTGAGATCTACTCACAGCACGCTTTGCAAGTGAATAGCGTTTTGTTTATTCAGGTGTACAGTTAAGAGGTCAAGCAATAGGCACGTGCCATTTAGTAATGAAATTATTCTTGATTTAAAGAAATACAAATCTTGTTAGTGAAGGTTGCTTAACTTTTTGGCTCGAGTGTAGCTATTCCACAGATTCATCTCAGGAGACACTGTCACTGTCAGTGACACGTCCTGCTTACTGACTTGACAAAATGAAGTTTTAATCCACTAACCTTTCTTCTAGTCTGAGGCAGGTTCATCAAACCCTCTCTGAGGAGGAAGATCTCCTCCATGCTTATACATGCATAATTGTGGTCCTTCACCACACCCCCTGATACTGGCAGGTGGGAACATTTGAAATATTGGCACCTTACTTGCTGCCTCTGCTCCCATGACAGTGTTCCTGAATAAAGCAGGATATGATGGACTATTCCTGCCCTCCACTGGGCGGGGATCACTTCTATAGCCTTTGATCTTCAGTTCCAAGTCACCTGCTTTTGTTGGTGAGCCATAATGAGACCTGGTCTTGTGGAATTGCTGCAACTGCTGCGTGCAGCTCTCAAAAGTCCTGATTGGTCGTTTTTGTGTGTGATCTATGAGGCCAAGTAGTGCCACAATCACATGCTTGCATTCAGCATTGGGGCCCATTCCAATGCTACACTCACACTAGCATCTCCTGGACCTTTCCAGCTGGCCCCATAGATACATCCACATAGTAAGCCAGTGGTGGCAAGGCTGTAGAAAGTCTAATGAACTTTAAATGTCTTTCCCAGTAAAGTTCCCTGTCAGGGTCTTTCACTTGTCTATTCATAGCAGACAAATAAGCTTAATGAACTTTAAATGTCTTTCCCAGTAAAGTTCCCTGTCAGAGTCTTTCACTTGTCTGTTCATAGCAGACAAATAAGCTTGTAGAGATTCCTTTCTGATGGGCGGCACATTCACGTGAGTGTGGATATCTTTGAACGTTGACCTGTCAGGCAAAGCCATGGCATAGTCTTTACCCTCTTGCTGACTTTGGCTGTGATTGGCCACAAAGTTTAAATGTCTGTCAAAGAATTCAAGTCTGAAGGAAACAAAGAAAGGACACAAAATTTGTAAATTTCAAAGAATAAAGAATGACATGTGCCAAATAAATGTGGACTCAAAAATGGACATGAGGACATTGGATTTTAAAAGTTTACTTAATCCAATTAAAAATTTTGAAACCATTGAGCAGAATGTAGTTTTTAAAAACATGATGTCTGAAGAATGGCTATCCAGTATATAATATTGATTTATGTTTAGCTCCCTCTTATTGTCTAGTTGATAAAGTTAGAACAGGTGGGTGACCAACGCCAAGAGCCATGAGTTCAGTCTGGCCGAGTTTCTACAAAGAAAATGTCAGGCAGTTAAAGGCCGAAACATCTATGAAAAACTCGCTCTTCCTGCGAAGATCATTACCTGCCTCGCTCCACCTGAGGAGTTTCTTACCACCACTTCATAGGTGCATACCATCTACCATTTTCAAACTCTCCTCCCAATACAAGTTAAAACAGAACCATCCATAAGGCATGTATAAGGTAACTACACTTCACTGTAATAATCAAAGTACATTCCTTCATTATAGTGACACAATCCCTTATAAACCGCCTTTTGGCACATCATCATATTGATCATAATTATATACTGAGAAATGCCAGTCTTTAATAAACTCAGTCTTCACACAGTTTTGTTCTTCTTGAAAATTACACAGTGACTTGACAAACCTAAGATCTAGATCTTGATAACAGATTGACCTAATCCTATAGTTTCATTCATCAGGAGCTTCCGTCCTAGTGCCCACAAACTACCATGAGCAGCTGTACCTTACTCACGCACTAGCGTTGCAATGAAAGCACATTATTTAAAATAAAAATTGTTCATCCTCTCACATTCTCCCCTGCTCAGTCAAGTAGTCCCATACGTTACACACATCAGCTCACAGGTTCACAAAAGACCACTGAAGGTACAATCAAACTCTAAGGGGCTATGATACCATCATCTAGAGAAGAACAATTGCAAATTGTACACAGTGAACCGAAGTACAATGGCCCATCCTCTATAACCACTAACAGGTGGCGTTAACCAGCTGAGTTACTACTGGCATCCTTAAGATGTACACAACAGTCTCAGCTCTGGCTGTAGTAGGTTATATCAAATGGACAAAATAACAGGTCCCAGACCACTATCAGGGTTAACGTAGGATCAAACAATACGAGAAAATAATTATGCTGCAAAGACACCAGTATGATGAAAAGGTTAGGCCAGCATAGGCATTAGGTAAAACTAAGCTGTGAAGAAAGCTAACATAGGCATACTCTCTTAACTTAACATCTTGAGGCAGGGCTCCCTTAAGTTCTGAGGGCTGTCATTTGGCCTGATGGAAACTTTGGGGTCTTGATGGATGCGCTCCCCTAGGCCTTGCTCTTTCTGCGCTCACGGTCAGTGTCTGTTAGTGTCAATTAGTAATACCTACAAAAGAATCACAGGTCCAATCTCTGGGGTTGTCGGTGTGGGCGACTGGACCGTCGCACGGGAAGTAGGGGTTGGGTAGTCATTAACCCAAGTTGTGGGCCCGGTCGGGCTGCAGGTGGCTGGCAAGGGTGGTGAGCTGGAAAATTCCAGACATCGGGTGGATCATGGAAGGGTACGTCGACACCGGCTGTGGAGGTGGGTGCTGTTGATACATGCTTACCTGCGGGTGGATGAAATACCCACAAGAAACCGGTGTAGATCACGTGCTGCTTTCTTCCTCGGTTTTCTGTCAGGCCTTTTCTGTGAGCAGTTCCTGACAAAGTGCCCCGGTTGTCTACATCCGAAACATTTTGGTGGGTCACGCCTTGCCCTCTCTATCAGTTTTCTATCAGGCTTCTTCCGTTGGCAGTTCCTGACAAAGTGTCTCTGCTGTCCGCACTGGAAGCAGGCTCCTAATTCCCTATCTGTCCGTTGCCTCCTGGTCCTCCTTCTCCGGTGGCTGAGTGGCTCCTTCTCGGCCCTGTTGGCAATGGCCTGGACATGGCTGTCGGTACCATCGGGTGGCTGTGGTCCTGATGTCCAGAAAGGTAGCATCTGGATTCTGGAATTGGTAATCACGTAGTTGGGCAGTGAGTGATTTACTCGAGAGGGCCCCATAAAGATGTCTCTCAATATGCTTTCTCATATACTGGCTCTCTCAGGGCAGACTGGCGTTTGGTGAAAGCGGCGAAGAGATCCCTTAACTGATGCAGAAGGCCCTCACCGTCTCTCCCGGTCGTTGTCGGCACTGGCTGAGTGCTATGAAGAGGTCGCTGAGTAATCTGAGTTCCCAAAAAGCTTCCGGTATGCACCGAAGAGCTCTCTCGGGGTCCCGCTGTATCTCCCGGGGATGGCACTTTAATTTCGCTCTCATCTCGGGGCCGATGTTGTTCAGGAGGATGGTGAGGTGGCGGTCATCGGTGAGTTCTGGCCTGCTGGACCAGCAAGCCCGGAGTTGTCCCTTGAACCTCTCTGCACCTCTCCCCATGCCCCTGTAGAACGTGTCGATTCTCGGCTCTGCTGCCATGATGATATAAGGCTGTTACTTACTTTACTTGGACTTTTGAGGGCAGTTGAATTGTTTTTGGTAGCAACGAATACCTCAGAATGGAGGACCCAGTGGGTAAATCTTAAAAACAGGTAGTATTTGGACTTGTTGACTGTTTCTTAGGGAGCAAGGAAAACCTTAGTATAGGGGGCCCAGTAAGTTATAAGTCCCATCTTTTGACTTTTGCAGACTTCTTTTTAGGAAGTAAGGAACCATCCAGAGTGAAATTAAATGAGATGTGTTACAGATTCATTGGGTTGATGTTTGTTCATGTACATACACATACATATACTTTATTAGGTGGAAGATTGTGGTCATGTATCTCAGGAATTTGAGTTTGAGCAAAGTTTCCCACTCCAACTTGTGAAATAACACAAGAAATCAGGAGTTCAGAGTATCTTTAGACATTATGATGGGAAAGTGATACATGTGTCACGATCACGTGCGTGAAGATGGTGTACTATGAGTGTGTGATGAGTACCTAACTTATTTACCTTTTAAACCCAGCTAACAAGCCAAGCAAGCAGACCAGCGATCAACGGACACATGGAGTGAGATTTAAATTAAACGATATTTAATTATAAATGCATGACAAAACTTATGTCAAAACATTCAACTCATGATAATCACATACATAATCACAAAAACAGATATTGCAAATTTACTCTTGGGGATCATGGCTATTATCTATTCCCCGTTTCACATCTAGATCTAATCCCTCTGTCTATAAACTTAACTACGTATACTTAATAGTCTCCGTCAACAGCTGCCCTCCTCGTTGATGCAGTTTTACGTCTCCAGAGTTCACACGATCCTTTCTAGATCTTTAACTTCGACGATAAAAGGGGAAACAGACGTCCCTGGCTTCACACAAATAAGAACACACAGTTCACACCCGCCATCGTAGATTACTAGCTCTTTGAGGGGTTATCGTCCCGTCCTCAAAGACTCTTCTTCTGCAAACACACAGCACATTGACGGTTCACACCCGCCATCGCAAATCACGAGCTTCTGATGGGTTCCCATCCTATCATCAGAACTCCTCAACTTCTGGTCCCCATGGCACGACCTTCCACTTGTCGCCCGGACCGATTAAATTCTTCTTATTGGAAAATACATGCGAACATCATGGATCCCTCACACACCTAACACTTCTGGTCCCCACTGGCACGACCTTCCACTTGTCGCCCGGACCGATAAATTCTGCGTCTTCCTTTAGGAATGAATAACTTGGGAACCTTCATAGATTCCTCACATACATGACACCCCTGGTCCCCATGGCACGACCTTCCACTTGTCGCCCGGACCACTTCTCGCTGCGTCTTCCTCTAGGAACGAATAATTTGGGAACCACATGTGTCGAGCTTCTCCTCTACTTATACTACCGAGGTTTTTGCACACGCGACTAGTTTAAAGCGAGTCGTGTGTATCTATCCACGCTCGTCAACAATGTTAAAAACCGTGTTTTCCCCTGCTAAGCTCACCCCCCCTAGACTCGTGGCGCACAAGGCCACCGACCTTCCTCGTGATATTTAATCTTTCATGCTCGACAACAACTTTAAACTCCCCTTCTCCCCTACTAAGTTTACCCCCTCTATACTCGTGGCGTACAAGGTCATCAACCTTAATCGTGACACATGTAATATGTTGGGGAAAAGTTGTGTTGACTACATGTATATGCTACAAAGTGAAAGGTCTGCCTCCTTGATATTTTTTGTTTATTTGTGTTATCAGTCAGCTTGACTGACTGTGACATGTTTTAACCCTCCAGTGCCCAGGCAGAGATTGTTTAACCTCTGTGAAACACACAAAACTAATTTCAAATAAGCAACTGAATAGAAAAATTATGCATGTATTATGAAAGCAGTATTTATTGATTGTTTAAAAATTGTTCCAAGAATAATGTGGTGGAGCATTGTGCGTCAGATACCATTTCTACTGTATTTAAAAATTTAAAATATTGCATACTGGACATCTACAAGATCCATGTAGACATACTTTAGAGTACTTGCCTTTTCCTGTGAGATTTTAAACTTCACTTTTATTTGATCTGACTTCTAGGCATCTGAGGGCTGAGAGCTAGCCAAAGAGATACTATATTACACTAGAGTCCGCTTTCTGCAAAATAGTTCGCAGGCGTTCTTAATGATCTGGGTTGGGTGGCTGTCTTGGATTTGGAGATCGCAGTCCTAAATGTGACTTCCAAGGCCATCAAATACTTTGGAGCCAAGGGTTTCTGTCACTGCCAGTGTCACTTTCAGTGCCGTAACTGCTGACACTGACTGTATGGGGTGCTTAGTTGTGAGCAGGTGCTGTAAAACTTTGTCCACCTTTTTGATAGTAGTAAACATGTCTTTGCTTGCATAAAGCAACCCCCCACTATCTCTTCTCTCAGTGGAACGGGTCTTACTCAGGAAATTTTCTGATTTCCAGATTTTTAAAAATCTTTCCTGAGTAAACATTATTTTGTTGTCGAATATATGAATTGTCCTTAGTGTTTATGTGTATTGCGGTTGGCAGTGACGCAATATGTCAAAAGTTCAGGAAATTTTTCTGTCAATAGTTTCCATCCCTGCATACTAGTAGCAGCATCTCGGTCAGTAATTGTTTTCGTTGCGAAAAAAGACAAACACACAGGACACTGAATTTTCTTGCATATGAATCCAGAAATGTAGAAAAGCACTTGTAGTTGATAGGAACTTGCCTTCTCCAGAATTTCAGTCATTTTCCGGCAATGAAAAGCCAGTATTTCCTGTGCCTGTGAGGGCTAGAGAACTATTATTTGTCTATCATCTTTATGTACTGTGTGGTCCTTTACGCCACTTAACATTTTCATCTCATCTACATTTCAGCTAGTGGCTTTCATCATTGTTTGAGGTTAGTTACAAGTTCAATAAAAGCACTAGTAAAAACTGAAAACAAAGACTTGAAAGTTATTTATGATGAAAGCCACTAGTTCTAGGCATTCTCTTCCAAGAGGTGGCAGTCAGTAGTAAAAATCAGGAAAAATTTAAAATAACAGTACATGGCGAAGTAAAATAGTAAAATGGGGGAGAAATATTTAAAATGTCCTCAGAAGAATTCACACACAAAAAAAGTCGCAGAAATATGTACAAAATGTTCAGTTAGTAGATAACAAAATAGCAATATAAAATGTAGAAGAAAGCTGGAATTTATGCAACTTGAACTT
Organism: Onchidella celtica; assembly: GCA_963931925.1. Taxonomy (NCBI): domain Eukaryota; kingdom Metazoa; phylum Mollusca; class Gastropoda; order Systellommatophora; family Onchidiidae; genus Onchidella; species Onchidella celtica. Next base: position 32,680,601 of record OZ007584.1, read on the forward strand.
CAAAAATGACGCAGAAATGGCTATATTATCGGAAAGTTTTTTAAAGGCATAGTACAATCAGCTGGAGGTTCGTCCCCAGGGGTGAAAAGATTGTTATCAAGGCTGGATGGACACACGCAGTTTCCTATGTTCGATGACAGAAGGCAATTCTTATGCAGCCAGTGCTCTTAGAGCGTTCTGGAACTGTCACTTTCAGTGATGTAACCGCTGACACTGACTGTATAGGGTGCTTAGTCGTAAGTAGGTGCCCTAAAAGTTGGTCCGCCTTTTTGACAATAGCAAACGTGATGTCTTTGCTTCCATAAAGCATAAAGCAACCCCCCACTATCTCTTCTCTCAGTGGAACAGATCATACTCTTAGCGGCATCTTGGTCGGTGATGGTTTTCGTTGCAAAAAAAGACAAACACACAGGACACTGAATTTTCTTGCATATGAATCTAGAAATGTAGAAAAGCACTTGTTGTTGATAGGGACTTAGCTCTCCAGGCTTCTGTGCAATCCTCGTGGCTGTGCCATCATTGATGCAGATCAAGTCTGAGCCCAACAACCAATTTTCGAACTCCTCTCCTTGTGGGTTTGTTGGTGAATTTCCCAATAGTGGCATTCTAGCATTGAAGTCACCACAAAAAATCACCTCTCTTTTAAAGGACGTTCCACTCATCCGTATGTGTAAACATGCTGTTACAAGCGTATATATTGACTATGTTTATGGCGAAGTTTGCATATTGTATTTGACACCATGCACTTGAAGTTTTTCAGTTGTGTGCCTCTTCAGATCTAGGTTAGTTGCTGTGAGACCATCCCTGATCACAATAGCCTGTCCATGTTTTTCGTCTTCGTGGATGGCTTGAAATCCACAGACCCGGATCTGACCACTCTCTTCCCTGCATCTTGTTTCCTGCAGGACTAGGATGTCTGTGTCATACGCAAGGCGTTGCAAATTTTCCCTCCTTTGGCGCACGCTCCGGCAGTTCCAGAAGCAGAGTCGCAGATTGTTTTTGGCTAACTGCTGGGCTTTTCGTTTCGTGTTGCCGCATTCCTGCTCGGTGGCATCTTCTTCGCCGGCCGGCTCTCTTTCCTCTCTTTTTCCTCCTCCTACTACTGTTCCCTGTCTCAACATTAAACACAAGCTCAGAGCACGTGCTCCGTAGCTCCGGCGAGGGTTCTAATAAGTTTTAAAAAGTTGAAAATATCATTGACGGTTGATTGTCGTCCTTGTACTACCCGTTTGTCCTGTGCTGTCCTTTACGCCACTTAACATTTTCGCCTCCCCTACATTTCAGCTAGTGGCTTTCATCATTGTTTGAGGTTAAAGTTACAAGTTCAATAAAAGCACTAGTAAAAACTGAAAACAAAGACTTAAAGTTATTTATGATGAAAGCCACTAGTTCTAGGCATTCTCTTCCAAGAGGTGGCAGTCAGCAGTAAAAATCAGGAAAAATTAAATATAACAGTACATGGCGAAGTAAAATAGTGAAATGGGGAAGAAATATTTAAAATGTCCTCAGAAGAATTCACACACAAAAAAAGTCGCAGAAATATGTACAAAATATTCAGTTAGTAGATAACAAAATAGCAATACAGAAGGTAGAAGAAAGCTGGAATTTATGCAACTTGAACTTCAAAAATGACGCAGAAATCGCTATATTATCGGAAAGTTATTTAAGGACGTAGTACAATCAGCTGGAGGTTCGTCCCCAGGGGTGAAAAGATTGTTATCAAGGCTGGATGGACATACACAGTTTTCTGGGTTCGATGACAGAATGCCATTCTTATGCAGCATTGCTCTTAGAGCGTTCTGGAACTGAGGGGCATTTGGATTATTATTCTAGCCACCACGGTGCCTGATCCTGCTAAATAATGTCACCAGGTGATCTTGTGACAACCTGTATGTCAGACAATACGAATAGCCTTTTTGCAGCAATTTTTCAGCAACGATCTGGAGGGATTGCGGTGAGGCCAGAAAGCCAATAGAACCTGTTTTCCCGACTTCCTGCCAACAAAGACTTTCCGTTTGCGTCCTTCAAAGAGTGCATGTAGGCTGAGCCTTCTTGAATTAGCTGAATCTTTGCAGCCAGGTTGTTCTGGGTGATTGGGCTTTTGAAGCCTTTGGCCAGACGGTGAGAACTGTTGCACAGGTCAAACAGCTTGTCAAACCACCTCAAAACATGCACGTAGCACTGCTGCCCGCAAACTGGGAGGTGCAGATCCTCCTGAAGAAAATCAATGGCAGTTGCCACTGAGAACTCGGGGTTTGAACAGCCAGTGAAACTTTCATTTTATTTCTGGTGTAATCGAGATGATTGCCTCTGAGCTTGTTACTGAGGTGTAGGTTGCTGTCTAGCTGAAGTTTATGCAGCTCCTCTGTGAACTTCCACTCAATGGTTTGCTCTCCAGCATATAGACCTTTCAGATCCCCGAAGCAGTTTCTTATGTTCTTAATAAGATGGCAGGTGTCAAATATGACTGCAATCTTTTTGTTGGACTGTGATGGATGTGGAAAAGTGGTTTGGAGTTTATCTTTAGTAAGTATGCAACCTAAATCACTTACTGTTGCCTGGTTGTTTAAGGCATCATCACAACAAACTACTGCTTCAATTGCAAAACCTGAGTCTGTCACCAGAGAAATGCCATCTCTTATCAGTTGAGCTTGCTGCTTGGCATCAATTTTGTCAATAAAAAAAAATAACCCATGGGGTATGTGAAAAATTTCTTCAGTCCAACCACAAGCAGTGTGAGGCTCTCGGATGTCACAAGCCGCACTTTGCAAGTGGCCATGGTTGACATAGCCAGCATACGGTTGAGTCTTCTGATTATAAATCACTTGTTTTCTTATGCTCATGGCATCAAAAATTAAACATACATCCTTCATGTCCGTATAGTCACAAACTTGAGCTCTGAGAGATTCCAGTATGTCAGCCAGGATACCAGGTTGTACATTGTATGCAGAAGACCATCTACGGATTGTGGCAGGGTGGGCAAGTGAAGATGCTTTCTGACATATTCGTAAGCTTGAGCACTGTAAAAATGCAGGCTGACTGCAAAAGATTTCAAATCCTCAGAATATTTCATGTTGTTTTTGGAGGTGTTTTGACCCAAAAGCTCATTTTGGATGAGGGTGAAAGTTTCTGGCTCAAAATTGTGCCAGAGAATATCAACTTCCTCATCCCTGAGTAACCTGGCTTGTTTTAGTTGGCCGAGCAGACTTTCAGAATTCTTCTCTCGCCGCACCAGCTTTTTCTTGCTATTTCTTAACTCATTGGCCTTTGCGGCTTTCTTTTGTTTCCATAAATTAAATTTGCCTTTGTCCTCTGAAGATGATCTTCAATTGAGTGGTGGGCATATGTTTTATGGAAAAATCGGACCCATCTAAAAATAATTAATGAAAAATATGTAGGTCTAACTTATATTAATTAAATTCTTACCTGTGGAATGAATAATCTTATCTATAGGCAACTAAGGGCTGAAAGCTAGCCCAAAGAGAGAGAACGAAAAAACCGTGAGAGGCGCAAAGTGGCCGTTATCGTGCTGACACGCCGTTAAATTCAAACTGAAACTGGAATGAATAAAGACTGCCTTTGCTTGCTTTGTTAAAGCAGTGGTAAACACAGCAGTTCTGAACCATCTTGCACACAGAAAAAACTGGGACTTCCGAAATCACCAGCCCAACACAAAATGGCTGCCACACGATTCTATTGTTTCCAAGCCATGTGACCTCGTGCGGACTCGTGTAGTAATAGTATCTCTATGGAGCTAGCCCCCCCCCCCCCCCCCCCCCCAAAAATGTGATAGGTGCAAAGTGGCTGTTATCCTGCCAACTTACTGTTAAACTAACTCAAACAAAAATTGTATTATGAAAACATTTATTGATAATGTCAAAAGTGTTCTAAGAATAGTACAATAGGGTACCAGGCATGTGGTAATGTTTCAGCTATGTTTAAAGTATTGCACAGTGGGCACTCGAGGGTTAAACCATTCATTTTTCAAATATCAGCTCTCCAATTTTTACTTGTTAATGGAATATTTTATATATCCAATTTATGGTGATCAAAATAAGTCTGTATGTGGTAAAGGCAAACATTTTTTGTTTACACAATAGATCTGCAATGTTATTTTTCTTCATAATCTTTATTGCAGCCTGGCAGTTGAAACTGCTGTGTCTCTTGTAGAGCAGGAGAAATTTCATGAGAGTGAAAGTTATAAGTAATGTCTTATTTCAGTTGGTATAGAAATCATAGGTGGGAAGTGTCTGCCATAGGGTGGACCTCACCCAATAGAGATTTTCATAGACTACCTTCAGCCTGCACACCTTCATGTATCATCACATGCTCAGAAAAATCTGAAATACGCAAGTTCATCACTAGGTTTAGGATGTCCAGTGGTTTAAGTCTATTTTTAGCCTCACAATATGGGCCTTTTCCCATTAGATTTTTAACTTCACTTCCATTTGATCTTATTAAAGACATCTTAGGTTTCAAAGCCAGCCCAAAGACAGATAACAAAAAAATCATAAAAGGCGCAGTGTGGCTGTCGCTGTTATCATGCCAATGCGCTGTTAAACTCAAACTAATAAAAGTTACAACACTATTTTTAGTCCCATGCAGATTTTTCAGTCTCACCTACCGTTTGAATATTGATACCATCAGTGTCGTGGTTATCTGTACTGAATTTGTGAGGGTTGTCTTTGATATCTGAACAAAGTGGCACTGGCAACACACTATATTTTTATCTGGTTTTAGTCTTTGCTGAGAAGTGTTTTAATTACATGTATATAAATTGTTTGTACTTATTTTTTTATGTTTTATTTGACTGTCCCATTAGTTGGTTCTTGTTAATTTGATATGAGTATGATATGAACACGAAATTTCATTTGGTTCTAGTCGAAAGTTGAGGAAGAACAAACAGTGTGTTTCTAATCCTTCTAAATTTAGACGCAAATATTACTAATAGTATGACACAAGTACATGATAATATGTGTGTGTGCCTGAGAAAACCAACAAAAAGTCGGCAACATGACATATTGAGTTCTGTACATGTAATAAAAGACAAGACATTTCTGATAAATTGAAGTCAGTGACCACCCTAAAACAAGATTTTGAGAAAACGGCATTTAACCCTATAAGTGGCAATAGCTAATTGGCCAAGTAATATTGGAGTGATTGCTGTTAGGAGACCGTAGTCTAATAACTAAGGCGTTATAGAGACCATGGTGAGTAGTGTTCACTGCTCATCTACAGTTTACCCTGTGACATGCCACGGTCCCCTAGAAACAGCAAAGTCGGAAGTTTTTTGATCTTGTTAGGAGACCGCAGTCTAATTACAAAGCTATTATAGAGATCATAGTGAGTAGTGTTCACTGCTCGTCTACAGTTTACCCTGTAACATGCCACGGTCCCCTAAACAACAGCCAAGTTGGAAGTTTGTGTCGGACCCATATTTTCACTTCAAAGCCGTTTTTCTCAAAATCAGCTCTGCCGACTTTATGTGGGTTTTCTCAGGCACACTCACATATTATGAATATACTAGAGGTCAGTGACAGATGCAAATGTGAACACTGGACTTGAAAATTGTGAATCAGTCAAGTTTAAAAAAGTATTGTGTTGATGAAAGGTTCAAAAGACACTGCTCCAGACTTAAAGAATCCTGCACATAAGAAATTTGGTTTATATGGGTGCAGAGATGGCTGTGTATGTGCTCTGTTGGGAAACTCAGCAGTTTTTTATTTTTTTTTTTTATATGTACTTGTTGTATTACAATGTACATGCATTAATAATAAATACTTTTGATTTTGTTTTTACTGCTAAATGATTTTATTCAGAACTTGCAGGTTCAATATGACCATTCCAATCCCCATCTTTGAGACGGCACACCTTTTTTGTAACATTACTAGCAAATTTAAACCATTCATTTGTGAATGTTGTGCGACACCCTGTTCACGTGCAAAGGGAAGGAAACACTGAGTAATTGTGGGGGGGGGGGTGTGTAAATCATTAACTTTTATTCGTTTTCACTTTTTTTTTCATAAATTGTTTTATGTTGTCTTGCTGACTTGATACCTTGATAAATCAAAACAGCTTATTTACTGATTGTTTTTTTAAAAAGATCTTGTTCATAATTATCCATAGCAAACTCATTACATGTATCTTTATGACTGCTACGGGTCTTTGATATTGTCATCCGGGAGGCTTTGATCTCAGATTTGACATCACAGACTACACAACTTGTGAAGAGATCAACTTACCATGAGATGATTACATTTTTATTGCTGTCATTTTATACTCCAAAATCAAATTTTGCATATATATATATATATTATTGCCTTTTCTTAACCCATTAGAGACTGTATAACTTCCACAGCCTCGTTATTCTCCCAGTCAGCACAGCTTTTGTTTATTTAATCTTGTTGTCTCTTCAATTTGCATAAAATTGATAATACATGTAAATATAAACATTGTATGTCAAGAACTGCCTTGATTTTGATGTTACGTATAAGACGATTAAAAATCATATAGTCTAGACGCTTGTACAGCAAGCCGAGGCAATGCGAAAGAGGAGAAAGACTCGCGCCCAAACAGACAAACTAGCATCATGTTGTGGCTGCACCATCTGTGGAAGGGACTGTCACTCCCAGATAGGCTTGGCCAGCCACACACGATGCTGCACAAGACTCATGAAACATACAGACATCCAGAGCACAGGCCTATAGTCTTTTGAGGCTGACAGAGAGAGAGAAGGCAAACTTTGAAAATCCTGAACTAATTCCCAAGGCTCTATAGATTGAAAAAAATTATGGCCAATAAGTGTTAATGGGCTGTGAAAAAGTTCATTTTCTGTAAATCAAAAAAAAAATAAAAAAATCAGTTAACCCCTTGCCACCAGAACAACATAAAAATGAATCAAGCTATATTCCAAACATCTACAATGACACTCATCACTTTTCGCATTTAAGCTTAACAATTTTATTCAAAAAGTGTTATGCAGTAGGGACAAAGCAGGAAATCTTTTCGGAACCTGTGGCCGTATGCATAATCAATGCGTAAACTAAAGTAAATACGTTGACTGGTGTTGACGCAAAAAATGAATACAATTTCTCGTGTTCTGGGTGGGGGGGATTCAAACCAGGGACATCTTACATATGAGTCAAGAACTCTTTATCTGCCGGGCCATTGCATCAGCTTTCATCTTGTCTTCCTGATTTGTAACTCAACTTTGAAAAAAAAATTTAAAAATTGAGAAACATTGTATTTGGTAATGGTATGCTAGTAGCCCTTGACTGCCCGCATGTTGTGTTATACGTTGACGTTAAATTCTGAAAACTTAAGTATTGAATTCACATTTTTAAAATATCGTAACTATTATGTCTGAGAAAGAAAGTTACTGAGTTTTTTGCTTCTGTTCTCCTGCAAAAAAAACTCGTAAAAACTGAGTTAAAATAATAGTGTCATTGTTTTTTTGCATTGCAGAAGGAAATGTTGGTTTAAAACCTTTTATTTACTGACGGGACTTAAGTCCCTTCCTCATTTTCACTCTCCCAAATACCGAGAACTCTTCTGGTCTCCTTTTCCACCTGTTCACAAGCTTTAATAACTTCCGTTTACTTCTGTGATTGTTTTCACGCAGAGGGAAATTCTAGACCTTGAAAGTTTTGTTGTTTTGCCGAGAGCTAACAAGTGAGTATCCATACCCCAGATTGGTCTTACTTCTTCATAAGTCTTATATTCCCACCCTCCACAAAAGCAAGAAAAAAGATAAAAACATGCTGAGATGCCCATTTCCGGTCCTGATGACACACTGATGTAGAAAAACTAGCCTAGTTATGAATTTGATGAAGTAAAGCATATTTAGTAAATAAAGAGTTGAGAAAAAATGTACAGTGTATTAATTTCTTTATTGTCAGGGACAAAATGGAATGTGTAAAAGAGTTGAGATGTTAGAATTGTTGTATGTTGATGTAGATAAGTCAGTTTACAAGGACTTTTGTCATTACTTTAAGACCATTGGTGAAAAATCTTTTTGTTATTATCAAGGGCGCCAGATTTGGAATTCTGTGCCCTCTGTCTTTGAGAGAGACTGAGCATTTTATGGCTTTTAAACATCAGCTGAAGAGTCATTTTTTTACATTGAATGTCCATCAAGCTTTTGTTTTTCCTGAGTATGCCTGTGTATTGTGTGTGTGTGATTTACACATGATGTAAATGTTGTAAAGTGCTTAGAGCCTGGTTTGCTAATGGGATAAAGCGTTATTACAAATCCTATGTACATGTATTATTATTATGACTTTGCTGTTACAATATGACTTTTATATTGTTATTGACCACACTCTCACATTCTCATAGATGATGCTTTGTGCCTTCATTTGTTATTATGAAACTGTCATGCTTACATTATTTGTACAGTTTCTCATGTAAAGATAAATTAATTCCGCCCATAATTTGACTTCTCTTTTCTGGAGCAGGAAGTCAAAGTTTTATTATTTTTGGGTGCGTCGCAATTTTCCATACCTGGTTCTGGATATTTTATTTGTATTTGCTGTACTTAATTGTTTGATTTGAAAGAAATTTATAATAAAAATGAACATGTACTTGTATTTTTCTTTTGTTTTGAGTAATTTGGTGAGAGAATTGTGTGAGATTTTATCAAGTATGTCGTCGTAGGAAAATTGAAAGAGAATTTGCACGATTTATTACACAATTTTGAGGTTATTCACAAGTTTATAGACAATGCTGATAGTGATAGCTGCTGGTTGAATTCAGACAAAGAAAGCCAGGGCACTTGAAAGCATACAAGTATGAACACTGAAGTTTGTCAGTGTTTAAATCACCCACTCAAATAATGCTATGCAAAACCACTCATTTCACTTTCAGTTTGGCAAAAATATGTTTACCTTTAGTGTAACACTAAGCTCTGGAACTGATTGCTATAGCATGCCAAAGATTTGTTGTAGTTTGGTGGACTGTAGATCAGTATTATCAGTTTCATGAACATGTGACTTGGGTGTTGCAGAGCCCCATAGAGTTTAAGAAAATCAGAGACTGATATATACGTCTTCTTCTATATCATGTACATGTATTTACAACATGTATTTCATTTTACAAGAGCATTTCAAAGTTTAAGTTACTTTTGTTATTCTCAGGTGTGTGGTAAAAATGCTTCTGCTTATAACTCCAAAACTACCAAAATCATGGATACGTCAATATGTCAGATGGATGACAGTTTATTTGATGATTTTATAGGGGAAAAAATGTCTTAATGAGTTACAGTGCGGGCCTTTTTCCGTTAGATTTTTAACTTCTTTTATTTGATACATTATTTTTATTATTATTATCTTACCTATTGGCATCTGAGGGCTGAAAGTTAACCCAGAGTGAGATATAAAAAAAACAACAACAACTGGGAAGCGCAAAGTGGCAGTTATCGTGCTGACATGCCGTTAAACCCAAACTCATACTCAGACTGAGGGCTGAAAGCTAGCTCAAAGTGAGATAACGAAAAAAACTGAGCTGCGCAAAGTGGCTGTTATCGTACCAATGCGCCATTAATCTCAATCTCAAACCCATATAACCAGGTCCAACAGGACTATCAGTTTGATCAAATGGATCACATATAATATTATTGTTTTTGATTCTTTGGATCAGAATAAAAAAAAATTCTGGTGTTAACTTTGTGTTAACGAGATGAGGGATAGAAAGATGACCTCTTGATAACAGTTGTGTTTATTATTCGTGTTTTATTCAAAAGTCCATTCATCTAAATTGTTTGTACCAAAGTCTACCAATGACCACACACTGACATGTATTGGTATATAATTTTACTTTAGTTGCTTCCATTATCTTGTGAAATGTTTTGCTATATTTGATGTAACTTGGGAAAAGTATCCATGGTCTCACTAGTCTCAGGCACATACCATCCACATCTTACTTATAGGCAACTGAGGGCTGAAAACTAGCCCAAAAAGAGAGAATGAAAAAAACATAAGAGGCGCAATGTGGCCGTTACCGTGCCGACGCGCAGTTAAACTCAAACTTAAATATAATACCATCTACGCCTAGTCTAAAATATGTTTGGTCCCTCTTTTGGGAATTGGAGACAAGGACTGAAACAAACTCACACTATCTTGATAATTCTTGTTAATTGATGTGAAACACTGAAATGACATTTAGGCAATTTGTGGTCAATTTAAAGTACATGTAATAATAATAATAGTTCGTCCATCAGGTATGATGATGACCTTAACAACACCAGAGGAATAAAGAACAGAAATTGTTGAGAATTTCAACACATGGACAATAAAGAGAACTAAAGGACACAGAGGACAGAATGGAAAGACTGTTCTGTCATGACTTATGGCTTCTCATGTGACTGATAAGTCCCATTTTTGCCCTGCAGACCCTTCCGCATAAATGACAAGAGTGCTCCGTTGGTTCAGTACCACTGGGCCTTTTCTTGCGCCGTTCTCTTTTTTTGATAGCCTGCTGGACTCTGTCAGCTTCCCATGCTTTGCTGCCTCTGGTAAGGGCCGCCCTCCAATTTGCACGATCAAGCGAGAGCTTTTCCCACTCACTCACATCAATGGCAAAGGCCTTCAGTGATTGCTTGAGAGTGTCTTTGTAACGTCTCTTTGGGGCCCCAACATTCCTCGTTCCATTGGAGAGCTCAGAGAAGAAGATTTGCTTAGGGAGTCTGGAGTCGGGCATTCTGACAACATGTCCTGCCCAACGTAGCTGAATTTTTTTCAGGTGGCAGAAGATGCTCAATTCCTTGGCACGATTGAGGACCTCAGTGTCTGGAATTTTATCCTGCCATTTGATCCTTAGGATCTTTCTAAGGCAGGCCAGATGAAAGTGATTTAGCTTTCTGGCATGCGATTGGTACACTGTCCAGGTTTCAGCCCCATAGAGTAGGGTGGGAAGGACCACAGCATTGTACACTTTCAGCTTAGTGTCTGTGCGAATGCCGGCAACATCCCATACTCTCTTTCGAAGCCTGCCAAATGCAGAGCTGGCTTTGCTGATTCTTGAGAGAATTTCAGTATCAACACGAGCCGCGGAAGACAGTGTACTGCCAAGATAGGTGAAGTTCTCCGACACCTTCAGAAGACTGTCATGGACTTTGATATTTGGGGTCACAGAATACTTGTCGTCTGGAGTAGGCTGATGGAGCACTTCCGTCTTCTTTGTGCTTATTGTGAGGCCAAAGTTGTCACAGGCACTAGAGAACTTATCAACACAGTTTTGCATGCTATCCTCATCGTGTGCCAGAAGTGCACAATCATCAGCAAATAGTAGGTCACAGACTTGAGTACTTTTGGTTTTGGTTTTTGCCTGAAGTCTCCTGAGGTTGAATAGACTGCCATCAGTTCGGTACTTGATGCTTACCCCTTGAGGAGGAGAGCTAAAGGCTTCTTGTAGCATTGCAGAGAACATGATGCTGAACAGAGTTGGGGCTAAGACACAACCCTGTTTTAACCCATTTGTGACAGCAAAGGGCTCTGAAACACTGCCGTTGCTTTTGACTGCAGCTTGCATGCCATCATGAAACTGGCGCACTATTGTGATGAATTCGGGTGGACACCCAAACTTCGCCAAGATTTTCCAGAGGCCTTCACGACACACTGTGTCAAATGCTTTTGTGAGGTCAACAAATGTGATATACAGCGCTTTATTTTGTTCCATGCATTTTTCCTGAATCTGTCTGGCAGCAAAAATCATATCCGCCGTTCCCCTCTCTTTACGAAAGCCACATTGGCTCTCGGGAAGCAAGTCATTTGACGAGAGGTGATCAAGAAGGCGATTCAGAAGCATTCTTGCCAATATTTTGCCAGCAATTGAAAGTAGAGAGATTCCCCGATGGTTGTCACAGACTTGGCTGTCCCCTTTGTTTTTGTACAGATGGATGATTGAAGCATCTTTGAAGTCCTGTGGCAGCTTCCCTGCTTTCAACATATGATTGAACAACTCGGTCAACCTTTCAATAAGCTTTTCTCCACCGAAGGCATACACCTCAGCAGGAATTGAATCCACGCCTGGTGATTTGTTAAAGGACATCTGATTTGTGGCAGTTCGGGTCTCATTTGCTGTGAATGGCTTGGCAAGAGCTGCATTAATAGGAGTCTGAGGGAGGCGGTCAATGGACTCAGTATTTATATTTGATGGCCGATTTAGCACACCTCCGAAATGTTCTGCCCAACGCTGAATTATGGCATTCAATTCAACAATGCGTGTTGAACCATCTGACGCAAGAAGTGGCGTAGTGCCAGAGCGGGATGGTCCAAACACAGCTCGGAGGCTCTCAAAGAACTTTCTAGTGTTGTTTGTGTCGGCATATTTCTGAGTTTCTCTTACTCGCTCTTCAAGCCAGTCATTTTTCATTTTCCTCAGCTTCTTCTGGAGTACACCCTTACATGCACGCAGTGCATCAGCTTTTGCTGTGGAAGAGGGGTCACTGCAGTGAGCTTGGATGAGACTATTTTTTTCTTTGATGAGCACTTTGATTTCATTATCATTATCATTAAACCAGTCCTGGTGCTTGCGGACAGGAAAACCAACTGTGCTGCTGGCGCAAGAGTGTACAGTCGTATTTAGGTCAGTCCAGCTCTGTTCAATGTTCTCAGGGTCAAAAGTCACGCAATCCAATTTTGAGGAGAGTTCTGATGAGAGCTCGCTCTGTTTCTCAGCTGAGCAGAGTTTTGAAACATTTAGGCGTTTAGGTGGCGCTTTCCCTTGAGGGCGTCTATTGCGCCTCAATGTTAGTCTGAGCTTGCAAACAATGAGTCTGTGGTCAGTTCCACACTCGGCACCACACATCGCCTTTGTTACAAGGACATCCTTTCTGTCAGTCTTCCTCACAATGACATAGTCTATGAGATGCCAATGCTTTGAGCGGGGATGCATCCATGACGTTCTGTTTCTCACGGGGAGACTAAAATTTGTGTTGGTAATGAACAGGCCAAATTCAGCGCACAAAGTAAGTAAGCGCAACCCATTGTTATTGCATGAACCAACTCCATGAGGGCCCAAAACATTTGGCCACGCTGAGATTTCGGAGCCAACCCTAGCATTGAAGTCCCCCAAGAGAATCAGCTTATCAGCTGCCGGGACAGAGCATATGACAAATTCTAGATCAGAATAGAACTTGTCTTTGGCTTCATCTGGGTTTGTCATGGTGGGCGCATATGCGCTAATGAGGGTGGCTGACTGGCTTTTCCCAACTGGGATCCTGAGTGTCATTAGCCTGTCATTTATTTCAATTGGCATGGACTGCAAGTTTCTGACAAGGTCATTTTTAATTGCAAACCCAACACCATGCTGTCTCGGTTCGACTGCACCCTTGCCTTTCCAGAAGAAGGTGTATCCACCACTGAGCTCTTTGAGTTGGCCACTATCAGGGAGTCTGGTCTCACTGAGTGCCACTATGTCCAGGTTGTACCTGCTGAGCTCAATGGCAATAAGTGCAGTGCGTCTTTCCGGGTTGTTTGAGTTGTCCTGTAGTGTGCGTATATTCCAGGCTCCTAGCCTGAGTAAGCTGAATTTCTTTTTGTTTCGACCGCAAAAAGGGATCCCCACTGGTCGCGGTATACCAGTCAGGGTGATGTGAAGTGGGCTTTCTTTAGGGCACCTTTTCTAGCCCCTTCCTCAGTTGAGGTGAGCAGTGCTATCCTTAAATAAGGCTGCTCAGCTACTGTGGGTGCTGCCTCCCCACGCCTCCACTTCAATCGACGATGAAGCGACCATAGCCCACAGCCACCAACGTGTAGGTCTGTGCTAACAGCTTCCAGTCTATCCAAACCTACTGCCACCGCACTCGCCCATCGCCGTTGGAATTTTGAGAGGAAAGAAGACGAGACAAAGATGAAAGAAGACGAGGTGAGTGTTAAGACTGGCGCAAAGAATTTGTTTTTAGTGAGAAAGAGCTGCGCAAACATCAGACTCACTCTCTCGCCTGGACACAACTTATCCAAGTGGCAAGACAGGGTCAAGACGACTGGAAATGTATCCAGGTGCAGGAGGCTGCCAGAGGGACAGTCATATTACCTGACCGGCTGCCTGTAGGCTACTCCACAGCCTCGCAGTCCCAACTGACTAGGGTGAAAGACCCAAACCAAAGAACACCAATACTGGTGGATGCTCTGTGTCACGATATCCAGGCCAGAGTGACGGTATATTGCCATCTGCCCTATCAATCAACCACTGGCCTGCTGCCGCCAGCTTCGAAGCTGCGTCCGGGAAGTTTGCTCAATTCTTCGTCTGTGATTTAGGCAGACAAGCCTATGACCACACCGCTACCGGGGGCCAATGTGAAGGACTCAAGTACTGAGGGTCACATTGTGCCCTAGCATGTGGCCGTTGGGTTAGATGAAACCTCCTCCGCCCTGGCCGTTTGCACCGACAGGTGCACGCCCACTGATACCATGCTAGCGTACCAGTTCATGAAACAGGTTGTACTGGATTACATGTTACCAGTAGCAGATTTTTCTGACCTGACCGCAAAAGTACATGTATTGAGTCAGTAAATCATTGTTGAAAGATGGACTTATGCATCACCAGCAGGACTTTCATATTGTCATTCATTTACTAAACGCTGTAAATGATTTTTGTAAATTTAGCACTCTTGAGTTTGGCATCATTCCTGAGACAACAAGGGAAAATAATCACTAGATACAAAAAATGTGAAACTCAGAAATATAATTTGTAAAATTTCAAAGCCTGTGAACATGTATGTTCGTGTATTCCCTTCTCGCATACAATGTGAAAGAGTCATTTCAAATACATACATATTTGTGAAATTTAAATGGATGAAACTCTAAATACCAAACATTAACAAAGTACCCCAAAAGACAGGGAAAGGCGCAGTGTACAGTAGGCGTTATCTTTCTGACGCGCCATAAAACCCAAAGTAAGATAAGATAAGATAAGATAAATTTTATTCGTCCTTGTACAAGGAAATTAGTTTTGATCATTGAATACATAACAATACAGTGACAGAAACAGAAAGTATGATATATAGCGCGCACACACACATATATACACACACACTAATAAATAAACAAAATTAACAGTGCACACAATATGCTTCCCTAACTAAAACACATTGACCTGACACGCAGGACACAATTCAAGTGCACAGATAACGATCAAGATGACGACATTATTGTAACATCCTAGTTGATGATGGAATAAACGATTTAAAATAGCGCTCAGTTTTAGTTTTCTTTGACAACAGCCTTAAACTTCTTACAGATCTTATATATTCTTTGTTCAGGGGATGTTGGGGGTCATTTATAATAATATTAGCTTTTTTAATACAAGCACCAGTGTACAGCTCATCAAAATATGGCAGATCACAGATCTATACAAATTTTGGATGCTTTTTAAATTAAAATATTGATCTTATTTTTATCTTTTTGTAAGATGTTTCCTCCCCAACAGACAACTCCATACATCAAAACGCTCTGAATAGCCATGGTGTAAAATATTTTCAGGATGCTTTTGCTAACTTTTAAAGATCGGAGCTTTCTGAGGAAATACATGCGCTGGTTAGCTTTCTTGTATACATATGTTACATGCGCATGCTAGTTAAGCAATGAATCAATAGTAATGCCAAGATATTTGGCCTCTGTGACAATTTCGACCTCTTCATTGTTGATAGTAAGAGGGCAAACAGGATCGTTGTTATTTTTCCTAAAGTCTAAAACAAGCTCTTTTGTTTTCTTACCATTCAGTAGAAGATAGTTGTTATTACACCAACAATGAAAGGATTGTACAATGTTAGAATATTCGTGGCCAGAGTTAGATAAAAGACCTAAAATAGTAGAGTCGTCGGCAAATTTAAGAAGATAAACGTTGTTGTGTGTTACAGTGAAATCGTTTGTATACAATGTGTACAAGACAGGTGACAGCACGCAGCCTTTAGGCGCTCCTGTGTTTGTTGTGAGTAATTTGGAAACTCAAACTGATCGTCACCGTCCCATAAAGCTGTAGCAGTCAGTCTTGGCTACTTCTCAGGAGAAGCAAAAAAACCTGTTTAACCCTACTAGTACTACTGCCATAGGACAATTAAACTGGCAATTTTGCTTGTCCCTTAGTTGCCAAAGCCAATTAAATCAGTTTTCAGAAATGCATACACTGTACCTTGTTGGAATTTCTGAATCAAAGACAGTCTCAAATATTAAATTTGTCAAAATGAAGACTTGCAGTTTGCAAATTTCTTTATGGGACACAGCAACTACTTCTTGGCAGTAATAGGGTTAATTGTACATGTCGCACAACTGGTCTGGTTACGAGGAATTTCTGATCATTTTTTGGTCTATAGCCAAGATCTTTTGATGCCGCTTTGAACACACCGTGTAGTTGAATAGATATGAAAATTGATTTTTCAAATTAAAGGACTGCAGTCTCATGGAATGGTGACATAATACAGGTACATGTATTTTGTGATTGCAGCTTTTTTTTGTGTGTGTTCAAACTGTGGTCTGGTATAGACAAGGCTGACGCACCAAGCATGTACATTGCGGGGGTAAAGGCAAAAATCATTCGTTGTAACTATGGTTAATTTCCCCCAGTGGTCTTATAGATCTGCATCTGACTGACTGGATAATGGCTCAGTTAAGCCTTGGATGCTTTTTACTGCTTGAAAGTGTACATTATTTGTATTGTAAGTACATTTATGAGAGCGAGTAAGAGAGAGAGAGTTATTATTATTTCATTGCAGAATGCTTTGGGTCCACTTTGTGGAGACAGGCGTTGTTTTGAATATAAATGCACCCCGTTATTATTATTATTATTATTATTATTAAATAGACATTATTGTTGAATATAATATTAAAATGAAAATTAATGAAATCAAAATCAACACATTTCACAGTCATTGCCTAGGCTGAAGTTTTTTTTCAACCTGTCACTAAGTTATTGTCAGTAGAATGCATTTTTGTTTTTGTTTTGTATGTTTTTACCTTTAGATGAAGTGGCATCAACGCGATGTGTTCAGCTTGGACGTTTTCCTGTGATGTTTGTGTGTTGTAAGAATGAAATCTCTCATGATATTGTTGGAAATCCCATTTCTCTGGGCCTTGCGAAACGACTGAAGATTTACTTGGACTGGCTCGCTGTAAGTATAAATGGATGATCAGATTTAATGCGAAAAGTAGACATTTTACATTAACGAAAGGGACATTGCAGCCCCTCTTTCTCTTTCTTTCTTTCTGCTCCTGTTCTATCGTTCTGTTATTTTCTCAGTCTGTCTATCAATATCATCTTGCTTTTCCCCAGCACATTGTGACCGCTATTGGGTCCATGACCAATGTGCTTTCTTCAAACTCAATCTCATACTGATATACCTCCATCTTCCCAGTTTAGATTCTCGCTCTTTCTCTCTCTCTCTGCCCCCCTCCTCTCTTGCTCTCTATCTATGTCTCTCTTTCTCTGTCTGTCTGTATCAATGGCCTAGCAGTAGGGGCGATGGTTCGCAAAACATGTTTTTATGCACAAGAACCGCGGCTGAATGAAACACACGAATAGTGGAAGGGCATCCGAAACATTATTTTAAACAGATACTAAAGAAAAATAGAAATAAAATGTTCCAATGAATCAGAGATGAAAAGGAGAAACAGCACAAGCAAAGACCTTCCTCTTGTAAAATAATCAAAAAAGAAAAAAACCCAACGTTGTACATGCACAACTGAAATTAAACACCAACAACAAAATAAATAAATAAACAAACAAACAAACAAAAACTGGCCACTTAGTCTGTCGTCAGTCCCTCCAGAAGGAAAATGGCTTCTCGTTCTTAGCGCTTTGTAACAAGAAACATTTTGGTTTTGTAGTAAGACATGGACTTTTTCCATGGCATGACAGAACGACTTGGGTAACCCCCCCCCCCCCCCCACTTTCTCTCTTTCTCTCCCTCTCTCTCTTTTCCTCCTCTCTCTCTCTCTCTTTCTTTCTCTCCCTCTATCTCTCTTTCTCTCTCTCTCCCTCCCTCCCTCTCTATAATTATCTCTCCCTCTTTCATTCCTGAATCCCTCGCTCTCTTTCCGTCTCTTTCTCCCCCTCTTCCATCTCTCCTCCCCCAAGAACCCTTGATCTAACACGAGCTCTTGGACTTTAAAAGCGGTAAGACATCAGACATCAGACTAGAGTCTGAGTGTAAGTGTAACTGAAACCAGTTGGACTCGCGAGCTGTCCACGCGAGCCAACCCCCTACACAAACATTGAAACAAACATCTCTACGCTGTCAGCCTGATTGATATGTGGTACCGTATGACACACGCCCAAACCAGATCCGATACCTTTGGAACCTGTTTGAAAATGACCCACCTGGCATCAAGGATGTAGGGGCCTACATGTCTACAGCATAAGGTAGTTTGGTTAACTCTTTACCTACCAACGAACCATTTAAATTTCACCTCTGGACCTGTTCCTACTCTTAGTTTTCGGTATATGAAAATATTTTACCTTGTGTTGTGCTCTTACTCTCTTCTGATCAAAATGTGGTTATTTTACACCCCCCCCCCCCCCCCCCCCCACCAAAATCGTGAAAATAATTTAAAATAAATCCACTGAAAATAATCTCCAGCGTTCAGTTGTGTGTGTGTGTGTGTGTGTTTCTTTCTTTCTTTCCTTTTCATAAAATTCTTCTTTTACTTTCTTCATTTCTTTCTCTCTTTCTTTCTTTCTCCCATAAAGTGTTCTCTCCTTCCTTCCTTTCTTTCTTTCTTTCTCTTTCATAAAATGTTCTCTCCTTTCTTTCTTTCTTTTTTCCATCTTTCTTGCTTTCTTCCTTTCTGTGTCTTTCATAATAATTTCTCTACGTTCTTTCTTTCTTTTTCATAAAATTTTAACAAAATGTATGCTATATCAGCGAATCTGAATCGAAGTTGGGTGGTTAAGCTGTGGTTTGGTATTTCAGGGAAGAAATATCTAGACAGTGAAATAATGTATGCTTGTATCGAAGTGGTTATTTTCAAGGTATGCCTTGGAACTAACGCTAGCGTTATTTTCAAGGCATGTTTCATTGACCAATCAGAAGCTGTTTCAGTATTAAGGTAGGCGACGTTTATATATCCAATTCCGATTTTATATCAAAGTTGGAAAAATATAAATCTGAAACCTGGAATTAGTTTCAAGGTATGCCTTGTAAATAACGGCTTGCTTGACTAATCAGGCGAAAAGGGGCTGGGGTGGCCACTGGCGATCAATGCACACACAAGTAGGTATGCCTTGAAAATAACGCGGGAGTTAGTTTCAAGGTATGCCTGTAAATAACGACTTGCATAATGTATAATATACATCTAGTGGGAAGGTATAGAGAGACACTTTCATTTTTCTTATTCCAGATCGTGCATTATTATTTCTACTCATGTTCAAATTCAGTTTCCGTTACTTAATTCCACAGACCCGGGCTGTGCCATTAATGTTGCTCGGTTTGGGTTTTGAAAAAAGAAATGAAACTTGTTGGATTTTTGTGTATGTGTGAGAGGGGAAGCAAGTTTGGGGGAAGGGGGGAGGGTGGGCCATGAGACTTGGAAATGTGGAGGGAAACAGGTTTTTAGAGGTTTTGAACCGCCGGTCTAGAGGATTTTGTCCGTTAGCAGAGGGTTAAAAACTATTTGATGGTTTTATCTGAAGTGTAGAATCAGGCATTTGGCAAATCAGTAGATTTTACCGGTGTGACTTGTTTATATTCCGTCTTTCATGACGTCATTATGTTCATTTCTCAGTCCGATTAGACACAAACTCTCAAAGCAGTGTTTATGTGTAGTGGCTAGTGCACAAAAATACCGACCGACGTATAGCGTTCTAAGGTAATTTCTTTCTTGTTATTTCCAGTGCAACTTTAAAAAAATGTCCCGATAGATAATACTTTGCACGATCACTTTTGCCTCGTTTAATTTGAAAAAGAAACGAAAAGAAAAAAAAGACCTCCATTGAACATTACAGTAGGAAAACATAATAATACACTGTCATTTGCGTGTTGTTACTCTCAGTTTGAAGAATAGGTTACAATAGAAAAGTAAACCTGCAGTTAGATCACCGCAAGAGATTATGGTTGAAAACGGTGATAACTTTTGATAAAGTAACTATATCCCTTTCTTATTTTAATTACATTAATTGCTATAACATTAAGACTTGTACATCCTGTTACACCATGGGTATTTTCTTTTCCTGTTGAACGTATGTATTTTTAAAAACTTCAGTATGAAACTACACAATATGTTTTTGTACATTAAAAAAACAACAACACAGTGTTGAATTTCGCTTATTAACCATGCCATGTGCAGTTCCGGTCCTCATAGACTGATATGGCGTAAATCAAAGTGAAGAAAGTCTTCTGAAATGCTATACCATACATTTGCTAAGATTATATGTGGTTTTGCCAGCGAATGTGCGTGCTATCTGGTTGCAATACAAGCTGATGATAGTAATACACTTCGTATGAATAGTAGCGTCTACGTGTCCAGTAATAACACTAAATCATAGGAAATTAATAAGAAAAGACAACAGAAAAGCTGTGCAGTATCGCATTTTCCCCCACGTGCAATGATACTTTATTGATACTTCAAAGTGGGCCGGGGCTACTCCTTTTTTTTTTTTTTTTTAGGTACTCGACATTTTTTATTTATTTATTTATTTGTTTATTTTTATACATTCACTTGTTCATTTATTAATCCATCTATCTGTCTATTTATTTACAAAGGGAGTGTTTATTGGGACTACATGACCGATATTACCGTAGCGAGCAACGGGTAGCCCAAATAATGTTTCAGGGGTGGGGTTTGGTTATGAAAGTTACACGTAGCCCCAATAAACACTCCCTTTTATATTGGGTGGTCTTATATTGTTTAATTATTAAGACTATATGTAGCCTATATAAGGTCACCCATTTATAATAGGAATCATTATTAATGATAATGTTATCAATACCACCGTTTTATTATAAAAACCACAGAAAAACTGTGGGGTCGCAGCAGGACTATAAGCAATGTTAAAATTGGGCAAAAAGAAGTATATTGCGAAAACCTGCGTGAGAAATAAAACCTAAACAATACAAAGCAAACTAAAGAGAAGACAGAAAAATTAATCTTCAAATTTTCGGCTTTCGCCTTTATCAAGAAAAAAAAATGGAACAAAGAGAACAATCGAACAATAAAAGGTTTCAACAGGAAATGTATAGAATGGAAGCGAAACAGAATATGTTACTTAGCTGCGAGTTCTTGCTTGGTTAGCAGCATAAAAGCAGGTCCGTCTGCCAAATGCATGGAAGCTCGAAGTCTTTTTGCCCGATTTTAACACCATTATATTACTATTATTACTGTTATGTATTGCAAATTTATTTGCTATTTTTTAAACCGGACGAATATGTAGTATGTATTAATGTTACAATGTAAAGTCTGCACTCACTTGCACAGTTTTTATTTTTGCTCATTGGCAGCTTGAATTCACAAGTCAGAGATGTCATTTTCTGTGGATAAGCCTGGTAAGTCAAAATGTGGAACTCAAAACTTTACGGGTCTGCATTGTTGAAAGTAATTAATTTTGTAAAAGTTGATGTTATTCGAACAATAAATGCATTGTGTATTACTGCAGCTCCTAAATTCTTAACCATTCACCCATACAATCCTTACAAATTCAATACTGATAAAAGGAATATGAAATAATTTTTTATTTGTTTCGTTTTTTGTTTCCTTCTGATTTCAGATTTTATTATGACCATTATTATCGTCGTTGTAATAACTTAAAGGCCTTTTTTATTTTTTTAAATATTTTTCACACGTTTGAGAAAGCGAATAAAACTGTTTTATTAAGATAAAATAATAATGTATCTTATATTTACTCACTTTGAATTCCTTTACTCATTCACATAATACGAACATACCTGTACGTAGATGTCTATTTAATTACTGAATTTGTTTCTATCTGTTCGCTTAATTATGTGCGTACTTATCTACATGTATAATCTATTTAGTTGTGTTTGATCAGTGAGTCATGCACAGAATGAATAACACTCCAAACAGCAACTCAATCTGAGCTATCCCCCCCACCCCCTCAACCCCCAAATGTATCATTACGATGTCAGCTGTTATAAGTTACTATAGCAATTTTGCGCGACTGATTGTTGTTTACACGACAGTTTTTTGTTTGGTGGACCTAAAATAAAGTAAGAAATAACATTGCAGTTTTGGCCTTTGTCGATTTAGGCCATTGATTGGTACTGTGACGGCTTGTTGATTCGGGCTATTTGTTTGTTTTATGAAGTTTCTTTAAAAAATGTTTCCATTCGTCTTTCCTAACTCACCTTTTTTTTTTTTTGACTCACAGATGCCTGGGTGTTGTCTCCGTACTGTTTCTGTCCTGACAGACCGTGGTGTGAGTATTTTGTTGAAATTATGTGTAAGGGTGAAGGGGTGGGGGGGGGGGGGGGGAAGAAAGAAAATGAGAAAAGGAGAAAGAATGGCACAGCCGAAGAGAAGTAAAGAAGAGAGAGAGAAAGAGAGAGAAGAGAGAAAAAAAGAGAGAGAGAGAGAAAGAGAGAGAGAGGAGAGAGAGAGAGAGAGAGAGAAAGAAAGAAAGAGAAAAACAGAGAGAGAGAGAAAGAGAAAGAAGAGAGAGAGAGAGAAAGAAAGAAAGAGAAAAACAGAGAGAGAAGGAGGGAGAGAGAGAGAGAGAGGGGGGGACAGACAGACAGACAGAGATACAGAGAGAGAAAGAGAGAGAGAGTGAGCTGGAGAGAGGGAGAGAGAGAGAGAGAGCTAGAGAGGTAGAGAGAAAGAGAGAGAGAGAGAGAGAGAGAGAGAGAGAGAGAGAGAGAGGGTGTCAAGGACCGAAAAACATCTTTTTTGACAAGGATCAGAGACCTCCCTTACGCATAACTCACGTACAGCTGCAGTCTGCAGACTCCGTCTCCGTGCATATGGAATCACGCTTAATTTTTATTTTTACGGTCTGATGCAGTTTTGACGTCTTCGTTTGCCATTTCTGTTTCCCTACACATGGAAACTCAGCTTAAACAATATTGTTTATTTATCCCGTCAGTAACCATCGACGATATCGGATATGTGAACATTGGCGGGGGTGAGGACGGTGGGTCAGTCATCGCCCCTATCCCAGGCCTGACCACTGATGAAACAGCGCTACTGGCCGCTCTACTGACCGCGCTCGCCATCTTCCTGTTTCTGCTGTTCTTGCTGTTGTGTTTACTGTGTCCAGGCGGGCTGTGTTGTGGTAAGAGAGGCTTCTGCTGCTCTAAGGAAAGTGCCGCAAAGAAGCAGTAAGTGGCCCAAAAAAAAAATGGTTGATGTTGAATGTTTTTTTTCTCTATTTCTCTCCCTCTCTCTTTTCTGTGTTTGTTTGTTTCTTTCTTTCTTTCTGCCTTGCTTTTTTCCGTCTGTCCTTCTTTTCTTCCTTTCTTTCTTTCTCTTTTTTTTCTTGTTTGTACGGCTGTTGTTTTTTTTGTGTGATTACATTGCTGTGTGCATGAGTGAGTGAGTAAGTGAGTGAGTGGGTGAGTGAGTGAGTGAGTGAGTGAGTGAGTGAGTGAGCGAGTGAATGAGTGAGTGAGTGAATGAGTGAATGGGTAAGTGAGTGAGTGAGCGAGCGTGTGAGTGAGTGAGTGAGTGAGTGAATGAATGAATGAATGAATGAGTGAGTGAGTGAGTGAGTGAGTGAGTGAGTGAGTGAATGAGTGAGTGAGTGAGTGGGTGAGCGAGTGAGTGAGTGGGTGAATGAATGAATGAGTGAGTGAGTGAGTGAGCGAGTGAGTGAGTGGGTGAATGAATGAATGAGTGAGTGAGTGAGTGAGTGAGTTAGTGAGTGAGTGAGTGAGTGAGTGAGTGAGTGAGTGAATCAATGAATGAGTGAGTCAATGAGTTTAAGAATTGCTTTACTTACAGCAATTTTTCAATAATTACTGTCCGTTGTCCTGTTTTACCAGAACGGCCGTGAAGGAGCCGTCAGTCAGCAGTAGCAACAGTGTGAACTTGACAGCCGTGTAAGTCATCTCCGTTACTCCACAATCACTTTAACCCTTTAAATCCCAAACACAGATTCCCGTGACCTCAAGTTTTGAATCTGTCCAAAACTGATTCAAACTGTGATCCAGTCTCTCAAATGTTTTATCCTCTGCCACCCCTCATGTTATTTTGACTTTCCACCCGGATTGTTCCTCTGTAGAAACTATCTAAGGTGTCAACGTATGGAAACTATACGACCAAATTTCTCAAACCGGTAAATAAGTCGCATTTTCAGATGAGACATGTCAGTTGGTGGGTGTATCTGGGAGAGTCTGCCCCTGTCCTATTGTCCTGTTACATTCTGTCTATCATCTTCCTCCATCCTAGCACACTGTTACCGCTATCATGTCGACATGGTTTCTCCAAACTTAAATAAAGAAATAACTCTTACGCCATTTTCGTAATTCTCGTCTGTGCTGATTGACAGTGAGTTGCCATTTCGTGCTAATATGATTTATTTTATTCTTCAGGGATATGAAGATTCCACGTGCTTGGATGGACAACTGTGGGGGGTAAAGTGTTTGAGTAGCATACTTATTATCCATCCATCCATCCACCAATTCATCCATCCGTCCGTCCATCCATCCATCCGTCCGTCTGACCGTGCGTCCATCCATCCATCCATGCATCTATCCATCCATCCACCCACCCATCCATCCATCCGTCTGTCCATCCATCCATCCATCCATCCATCCATCCATCCATCGATCCATCCATCCACCCATCCATCCATCCATCCATCCATCAATGTGCTGCCTGTCCGCCTGCCTGTCTGTCTGTCTGTCTGTTTGTCTATCTGTCTGTCTACTTGTTTGTTTGGGTGTATCTGTCTTTCAAAAGCTTACAAACTCGTGTGCATTAAGATTTAGAGTGATAGACAGAGGATACACTGTGTACATGTGTATTATGTACTGAACATTGTAGGTTCTCCGATTCTGAAGTGGGGAAGAAAGGAAAATCTGGCTATGCAGGTTGGACAGATGGTGACGATGAACGACTCTGGGCATTTGGAGGTAAGTTGATGTACCTGCAAGAATGTTGTAATCACGCACAAGTGATGATAAAGACTAAAGTGTTAAAAGATGGACGTAATTGTTGCCAAATCATAATAATAATAATATTAATATTCACTGGCTTGATTTAGCGGCGTAGGACAGCGTTGTCCCTTTGCATGCCACGAAGTTGCCGACTTCATGCACGCATAAATAAATAAATATATATATATAAATGTGGCACTTTTCATTAAGGTTCTTTACCATGTCACTTCATGTATGCCTGTTATTGACTTACTAAGTTTGTTTATATACGTAAGATATGTGATCAATGTGTGTGTGTTGTTAAGGCTCCGTGAAAAAGAATTTCTCTTATGGGATAATAAAGTTAGTCTTATGTTATAAAGTGATTCTTATAAATAAAAATTAATTAATTAATTAAACATAATGGAGCAGCTATTTGCTAAGTCGAAACTGAAGTTTCTAGTTGGCAATGATAACTCAGTATTTCTTCCGTATATATGTACAAAATGTTTTTAAGGAATAAAATGCCTACATGAATGAAATATAATATGACCCGATTCAACCAACTGGGTCACAAATGAGATATTACGTGTTTTATACTTGTTGTCCCCACACAGACAGATATGGCCACGACAACAAAGGTTTCAGGGATGAAGTGTTCAGAGAGGCCGGCTGGGTCACCACAACTGACCTGGACAGTGTCTATGGCGGCTATGACAGGAGTGTGAGGGGCAGGAAAGGCTTTGAAGCAGAAACTAGAAGAAGTGGGCGTGAAATGATCGCTATGGATGATTACTATGGTAAGTCATGGTCTCATTATTGATGATTACATGAGAAGGTGTCGCCAAGAATGATTACTATTGTAAGTCATGGTATCATCGGCGAGTATGTGTGTATAGAGAGGTTTCACTGTTGGTCGATTTGCACTACGAGACACGGGAGGCTCCACGAAACCAATGTTAGCATGGAGCGGAAAGCAGGTCGCTGCGGTAAACAATACCCGTTTGTGCTTTTCCACCGGGAGTAAGAGCTTACAAACGACTTAAACAGTTTCAATTAGCCCAAAAATAATGAACAAACCAGAGTAAGAAGATATGCACACTGTCTTTGGTGAAAAATGCGGTATCTTTCAATTATTGTTTACCACAGCGACCTAGTTTCGCGATTTGGCGGAAGGGAGATCTCTCTATAAATAGGCTACATACTCTCTGGTATCATTTTAGATAATTACAATGATGAGTGAAGGTATCACTATCATGTGGTCAGCCAAGGTATCAGTTTAGAAGATTCCTATGGCAAGTCAAGGTATCACTTTAGACGACTAGTATCGAAAATCGAGTTATTGCCATGATTCTCTACAATACCCAGCGCGACCTCAGTTCTTGTTAGTTCTAACTCCTTTCTTTTTCCACAACTGAGAAATTCCACCTTAAACGTTTTGCGGCTTCAGTATTATGGTAAGGAGTTAGAATAAATCGGAACTGTGAAACAGTTTGATAAGTGCCATAAAGCATTTCAAATAAGTGTCAAAGTGTGCATGTTATACTCCTTCAA
>OZ007584.1:32707375-32872375 GCA_963931925.1 Onchidella celtica
CGGAACAGCCCTGGACTTATCATTGGGATGAAAGGAAAACGTCAGGAAAAAAAAAAAGCTTACTGTATATTTTTGTTCCCATTTACTTGCATAAAGCAGCCCCGGAATGTAACCCTTTAGCTCCGGAAAGTCTTAAAAAAAAACATTGTCAAACAAGTGCAAAAATCCAAATCAAGGTATCGCTGGGGATGACTACTCTGGTGAGTAAAGTTATTTATGTGGATTACTATTGCTCTTCACGATATAATATTGCATTGGTTTAACAGCTGGCTGGCGCGGCAGGAAGGACACGGCCGATTCCAATACAGGACTCCGGTATCGAAGCTCCAGTTACGGCAGCATACTGGATAAATTGATGAGCCCTTACCCAGCTGCACAGAGTAACCATCAATACACGACTGAGATAGCCCGTGGACTGGGGAGTCGGGCGGTTCTGTATCGTGACCCGCCTGAAAGTGTCGCCGAAACTTCTGCAGTCCCGCAGCAAGAATTTTCCAGAACTACTGATGTGCCGGTTACTAGGTCAAGGACAGGTATGATAGTTTACATTTTCAGCTGCTTGACTACCCAGCCACCATCCTTACATCAATCCAACGTAGACTTGTATCAGATTTCTGTAGGGTTGGTAGGATTACCGTAGGGCCGATTCCCTACATCAAAACGACATAGGAGAGATGCCGCAATCTGACCATCTACATAGGAACGATTTCATTCCTATGTGCAAACGACGTCAATCCTATGCATCGAATTTGGGTAAAGATTGGTGGCTTGGTATGACTTGACGTGGAAAACACAAAATATTTATGAAGATACAGAACTAGAATGCGCTTTAGGGCTGTAGTGCCCTGAGACAAAGTTTGTTATACCTTAATTTTGCGGACTATGGGGTTACACGGAACCTGACGCACTAGTGAGACTGAATCGTCTCGTCTCACTTGTTGACTCAAACAGACTTGTCTCGGGGCGCTGCTGGCCTAAGATTTGGAGTGCTAATCAAAATGCGCACATTGCCGCAACTCTCAACCGCCGCATAAAGCCCACTCCCCCCTTTTTTTCCTTCCCTTTAAAAAAATGGAAGCCCTCTGGTCTCTGTGGTGAAATGGAGTGGGTGGTAATACGTACATTATTATGGTGCAAAATGAGAAGAAATAAAAGGGCAGGCTGACCAGTTAAAATTGGTTCAAATATGCAAGCTGATCCCATGGGCGTTGGCCAGTGTTCTATATTTCTGAAGTATGTGTTGTTGTTGTTTTTCAAACTGTTTGTATTCTCGAAGGTGTCGTACTAAACTCAAACTCAAACTCACGGGCGTGGCAGGAAGAAAGAGTTTTCAGTCTGCAGCCATCTGGAAGGCCTATCTTGGCGTAATGCCGTGGGTCGTCAGAGTTTCTTTGACGCCACTTCTTCAAGTCTTCCTTGGTCTTCCTCTCGTCTTGTATCCAGAGAACAGCATGTTGTATGCACGATGGGCCAGTTGGTAGATCGGCATTCGCAAGAGATGTCCAAAGCATTAACCTCTGCTGCTCTATGTGCCGGTGGTCTGGTGTTGTTCCCACCATTTCTCTGATCTTTGTATTTCTGATCCTGTCACGTCTGGTCTTGTTGTGAGATGCGCTGCTTACCCAGAGCGGTCAGCAACACAAAGCCCGACAGGATCAGAAATTTACCTGAAGTTTATACAATTTTTGTTTAAAATAGGAACATCTGCCATATAAAGGCCTGTTTACACTGGTAGGTTTTAGGAACAGAAAAACGGAATCGAGGCCGTGGGGGAAGAACTCTCCTAGCTTTCCGAGTTTTGCTTTCCGATTCCCCCTCGAAAACTCGGCTTGTTTACACTAGTCCGTTTTCTGAATGAGAAGCGATGCGCATCGTTTGTTTTGGTCATGTGACTGTGGGTGACTGGGATGGACGCTCGCGTGGCGGCCGCTGACCTCTCACTCGTCGAGCGAAGGAAATGTTCGGCTCAGCATTTCAATGTATGAATGTGAAATCAATCTGATCTTTCAAGGCTTTTATCACTCACTAAAATTCCAAGGGCTTTAGTTCTCGTCTGCTTGTTATGCCATGTGGGCGATTTAGTATCCCATAGACAGCTCTCGCCCTCAAGAATGTTTGGGTGAACGTTTCTTCGATAGGTCTACCGAACGCCATTTTACACCGAGGCGGTAGTCACGTGACGCATCATCATCATCATCATTGCCTTTCTCACCCTGGATCAGGGTATAGGCCACCAACAAACACTTTCCATCCCTCTCTATCATGGGCCAGCCTCTTTACATTATTCCAAGTCTTTCCGCTTCGTTGCACATCATTTTCTCTGGCTCTTCTCCACGTTCCGCGCGGCCTTCCTCTTGATCTCTTGCCCTGGGGATTCCAATCCAATACCTTCTTCGTGATGCTGTTTCCTGGCCTCCTGAGAGTGTGGCCGATCCATCTCCATCGCCTCCTACCAATTTCCTCTCTGACTGGGCTCTGTCTTGTTCTTTTCCATACAATTTCATTGCTCACCTTGTCTGTCCATCTGATCTTAAGTAGCTTCCTCAAACATCTGTTGATGAAAACTTGGATTCTCTTTATGCAGGCCTGGGACGCATTCCAAGTCTCACATCCATACAACAGGACTGACTTCACGTTCGAGTTGAATATCCTCAGCTTTGTTTTTAGAGATATATCCTTGGTTCTCCAAATCTTGCTTAAGGACGTGAAAGCTGCCTGTGCCTTTCCAATTCGTGCTTTGACTTCTGCCTCTGTTCCTCCCTTATTGTTAATGATACTACCAAGATAGCAGAAGGACTCTACATCTTCCAGTGGTTGATCTCCTACTCTGACTTGTGCGCTTGGGGGTGCAACAATTTTTAGGACCTTCGACTTCGCAGGATGTATCCTCAATCCAATAGATTCTGAAATTTTGTTTAGAGCTGTAGTCTTTGCTTGCATATGGTCGTGTGTGTGCGACAATAGTGCCAAGTCATCTGCAAAATCTAGATCGTCCAGCTGTGTCCATGGGGTCCATTGTATGCCATTTCTTCCTCCACTGGTGGTTTCTTTCATAAGCCAATCAATCACCAGGACAAACAGAAATGGGGACAGCAAACAACCCTGCCTAACACCAGTCTTGATATCAAAGCTGTCAGTAAGCTTGCCATCGTGTACGACTCTGCAACTTGTCCCCTCGTACATGCTCTTGATAAGGTTCACCATCTTCTCTGGGATTCCATAATGTCTCAATATTCTCCACAGTGTTTCTCTATCGATGCTATCAAAGGCCTTCTCGTAGTCAAGGAAGTTCACTATCAGTTGGGAGTTCCATTCTAGCGACTGCTCTACTATGATTCTCAACGTGGCGATCTGGTCGGTGGTTGATCGATTACTCCTGAAACCAGCTTGCTCCTCACGAAGTTTTGGGTCTGTTGCATTCTGTATTCGCTTGAGAATAATCCGGTTGAAAACCTTTCCTGGGATGGAGAGAAGTGTGATTCCTCTGTAGTTACTACAATTGCTGAGGTCCCCTTTTTTTGGAAGCTTCACGAGGTGTCCTTCCTTCCAGTCCTTTGGAAACTTGCCTCCAATCCAAATCCTCGAGAATAGTGAGTGCAGACCCTCTGCAGCCCCAGCAGCATCTGCCTTCAGCGCCTCTGGTGGGATCTGATCTGGTCCAGCTGCCTTGCCTCGATTTAACTGCTTTATGGCATCATTAATCTCTGCTTTAGTCGGAGGGTCGCAACTGATCGGTAAATCATTTCTTGCGGGTAGAATGTCAGGTGGGTTGCTTGGTGGAGGTCTGTTCAAGAGGCTGTTAAAATGTTCTATCCATCTTTTTGCCTGAGCTTCCTTTCCAAAAATAGCCTTCCTGTTGTAATCCTTGACAGGAACTTCAGGTTTTCCATATTTTCCAGCAAGAGTCTTTGTAGTCTGGTAGAGGATCCTCATGTGTCCTCCTGTTGCTGCCTTCTCTGCTTTCTCTGCTAACATTCCTATGAACTCCTCTTTGTCTTTTTTAATTGATTTTTTGACCTCTTTAGCTGATGCTCGGTACTCTTCCTGGTTACCAACTCTTGAGCTTCTTGTACGACTTGCATTTACCTGTTCTTTTAGGTCTCTTCTTATCCTTATCAAGTCCAGTGATTTTTGACTGATCCATTCCTTGTGTTCCACTTTCTTTTCCCCAAGAACATCCTGACATGTCGATGTAAATACTCCTTTTACCTTAGCCCAGTGAGTCTCCAAATCTACTGTCTCTTCGAGGTCAACAAGGGGTTTACAAGGGGTTTGAATCTATTCCTCAGTGTCAGCTGGAACTCTTCCTTCTTGTCTCCATCCAGAAGGCTCACTTGAAACTTTCTCCTCTTTGTTCCTGCTCTGGTACCTTGTTTCTTGAGGCGGAGTTTGAGTCTTGCCAGCAGCATGTGATGGTCAGATCCAACATCAGCTCCTCTCTGTACTATGACATCCTCCAGTGACACGTGACGCATAACCTTTCGGAAATCGGAATGAAAATAGGAATGGTCCTATTCCAGCGTTTCAGGGGGAAATCGGAAAGGAAATAGGAAAAGGTCGGATTCCATTCCGATTTCGGAACAGTGTAAACGCGACAGGCTTTCCGCTAGATTTCCTTTCCTTTTTTCTATTCCTAAAACCTACCAGTGTAAACAGGCCTTAAGAGTGCAGCCAGTCTCCTCAAAACACGGAGCATATATTGCAGAACTGCACACTCTTCTTAGCACTACGAGAAACATATTGGCCCAAACCCACCGACCTGAATGTCAAACTCTATGGTGCTCTGCCGGAACTGCAGAAAACCGTAGGTTTTTATTAAAAGAACAAATCTGCAGATTTAGATTTGATGAACGAAAGAAGAAGAAAATATAATTTTAAAGTGTAAAAAGACTTCCCATGCAATACTGTTGAGTAGAGTCGGTTTTTCCATACATGCCAGCAGGTACAATGAACGCAGTCGCGGAGATCTCTCTGTCTGACGCCAACAGCACCGTGGCAACCCTTCCTCGTGCAAATGAGACACGAGTTTCCACACAGAATCTGGTGATGTCAGCTGACAACAACAGTGTCAACAATGGAATGAGAGAGATACAGATAGACAGGTCAGTAAAGCAATCCTTTTTTTAAAAATTTTTTTAAAAAAATGTCTCCATCAGCAAATTTTTAATAGCTGTTAATTAAAGAATTGATCAACATTTTGAAACTTATTTTCGGATTAAAAAAAAATATATATATATGAACTAACCATTTCTAGTCAATATTTCCGAGGGGCATTTTTGTGTGTATTTTGGTTAAGAAAATTTGCCAAGTAAATATGTTTCAGCTATGAAAACCTTGACAGAGGGCATTTTCTGCATTTTGAAAACTGTTTTTCGGCGAAAACAATTTCTACAACTGACTTCTAGTTAAGAATTACAAAATACATGTGAGAATTGTTTCGTTATTTTTTTGGTTTTTTTTTTTCGATCTTTGTTTTGAATTGATCTCTACCACAAAAGTTTAGTAGCATTTTTTAAATGATGTATAGAGAGTTGGCTCAGAATTTTGACATGAGCTATTGTTTTAACCCTCTATCTCCAGAAATGTCCAGCCCAACACAGTCTATACAGAATATACCTCAGAGTACAAACGAAGAGTTGTGGAAGAGACGGAGACCGTCTCCTCTCTCTGAGCCAAAACAAAAATGGAAAAGGGGCCATCCACAAAGTACGCACGCTCGATTTTGGCAATTTTAACCCCCCCCCCCCCAGCATAATGTAAGCTTTGTATACCCCTGGCTTTAACCCCCCCCCTCTCCTATACTAGCACAGGACCGTTAGAATTGTGAATGTCCCTGGTAAGTCCTTGAGTTTTTTTTCCACTCCAAGTGGTATTCTGCATAGACAGTTTGACTGTCCCATTAACCCTATAACTGCCGTGGTGGTGTTACTGTCCTCCAACAGGAGTTTTGACCCGCAAATGATAATTTTGTAGAGTTGGCATTTCATGCTTGAATTGACCAATAAACTCCAGGAAATTAATAGTTCTTGAAGGCTGATTTCAATGGCAAAATAAGGTTGAGATATTAAAGGATTTCAAAAGACAGAGGCAGTTTGGGGGATTAATACACAGCCTAGATTCAATTTTCAAATACTTGGTAATTCTACTTATTTGTTGCAAAAAAAAATTATATATATATATGAGTTTATGTATAGGCTATATATAATTATGTCTAAAAGCAAATTTTCTAATTCATTACCAGAATGGAAAAGGACATCTCTGTTCCCCAGAAACTCCCTCCACTATTATGTATGCTTTCATTTTCATTGGGGTCAAATCGCCCATCTAAAAAAGTCAAGTACCGGTACACAAGAAGAAGAAAAAAAAACTGTGTAAACATGGATAGGACGAACTGAAATAGATAGTTTGATCTCAGTGAATTTTAAACATTTTCTGTGGTGTCCTATGACAGAATATTTTACTTGTAGAAGGACACTATTTTCTGATTGTACCAAAAAAGACAAAACCGCAAAATTTTGGGAGTTTGACCGCTTTGTATCTGAGACCATTGATATGTTTACTTTTGCATTCCTGTGAGTTTGAGCTTAAGTCTTTAAGTTCCGGTATTATCAATATACTGACATATCTTATTATTTTATTTATATTTGAAGGCTTGGAAAAAAAGAATTAATGCAGTGTAAGTTTTGTCAGTAACTGCAGCAATTGCAGCGTTCAAAATTGGCATGAAAAATTACTTTAAGTTCGATGTGACACCCCTGAAATACAGCTTAACGAAGCTGTTGATTTTTTAAGGCAATGTATGTTTTTCAAGTATTTCCACCTGAGGGGACATGTCAACTCACAGTTTTTAATGATCACGAGTTGGGCAATAAAATGGATGAAGAAGAAACTGCCTTTTTGAGATGTGCCCAGATTTAGAAATTTCCTTTGATTTTCTATGTGTTTGTGTGCGTGTGTCTATGAGAGAGAGAGAGATAGAGAGAGAAAGAGAGAGAGTGAGAGAGAGAAGAGAGAGAGAGAGGTCAGAGAGAGAAAGATAGAGAGAGAGAGAGGTCAGAGAGAGAAAGATAGAGAGAGAGAGAGAGAAAACGAGGGAGAGAGCGAGAGAGAGTGAGGGAGAGAGAGAGAGAGAAAGAAAAAAAGTGGGAAAGTGAGTGAGAGAGACAGAGAGAAGAGAAAAACCAGCTTGTGTATCATAAAATGACTGCTATGGTGCCATCCATGATTCAATTAAGGAAATACTGAAAGACCTTGAGTTGAACTAAAGCTTGGTGCAAAGTTATCTTACAAAAAATATTTAAAAAACCTCTATGAAAGTTGTTTTTGCAAAACACAATTCAAGGAATGGAT
Organism: Onchidella celtica; assembly: GCA_963931925.1. Classification (NCBI taxonomy): domain Eukaryota; kingdom Metazoa; phylum Mollusca; class Gastropoda; order Systellommatophora; family Onchidiidae; genus Onchidella; species Onchidella celtica. Next base: position 32,714,726 of record OZ007584.1, read on the forward strand.
AAACAGAAAAGTGAACATTAAATATGTGTGGTGCTCTAGGAAAACCCGTCACATGGGTCAAATTTCACATTTTGAGATATACAACTACTATGAAAGAGGGACATTTTCTGCGTATTTTGTTTTTTATTTGAAGTCAATATCTCAAATGGTTTTTGAGATCTGGCCGTTTAAAGTGTCAGGTGTAGTAACCGGAGAAACTGAGAAAAATGACCTTGTAGGCCTGTATCTCAAATGCAGCCTGTGCGTCATCCGACAGGTCTTCCTGGAGAGCCACACATATAATGAAAAAAGAAATGAGCTTGTTCTCACTTGTACAGAAAACAAAACAGCCTATAATTAATACTTACAGTAACTCATTGTGAAAGTAACAACATTCTACAAATCCCTTTTCCCTATCTGTCATCCAAAGGGTAAAGGTAATGTATATTAATTATGCAGTAAACACGCTGTCAAACTTCAATGAGAAAAAGAGCAAAGAAAAGCTGTGTTTATATTTCCAAATCAGATATTTATTATCAATATGTCAGATACATAGTACATATCGATGGTGTCAAGAGCAAACCGGTCAAGACAAAATAAGCAAATTTTACAGGAGAAACAAAAAACTGCTGCTAAAACCAATGCAAAATGGACCTAGCCAATTTGATCACATGCTTATTTTGAGTATTTCTACTGGATAATGGTAACAGCTACTTTTACATATGATGCAGGATTCCATGCTTCATAAATTGGTACTAAATAAAGTAATATGAAATTTTTGGACTTGGCTGTTTTGCACCTGACACCATCAATATGCAACAGGCCTGAGGAAGGGGATGGAATGCTATCAGCTGATTAAATCTCAAGTTCACAAAGAAAAAGTACTGAATTACTTTAAATATGAAAATTAGGCTACAGTGACTTTCTTCGGCATGTTTTTAACCATTTGTTGCCTTCAATTTTAATAAATTTGAAGTGGAATGTAGGATCGTGTATTGACTTTTTTAAAGGCCACAATGGCTAATTAAGTCAAATCCCTCATTTGTTTGTTTTTATTTCCAACACTTCAAATGGAATGTGACAAAAATTTACATGACAAATTTATGAATGCTGCATTCTTGAACATTCTGAACCATTTGAAAAACACAAGGCTTAGAATTTTCACTTCCAGTTCTCAGCAGTACAAAATTACTATGCTGTAGAAATCAATAATAGCTGACAGGCTTGGTGAGTTACTTTCTAGTCTTTTGTATAGATTTTCTATTTAGATCTACCAACAATGGCGTTGAACCGAGGTCTTTTCTGGAGCTCATCCTCCTTGTTGAGGACAAATTTGTGTGACACACTTGGGCTCCTGAAATAGATAAAAATCATCATGTTAGTTCTGAAAACTTCATTGTTTCCCAAAGGTCCACACAATACAGATTTTATACATTTTGTCCACATTAATTGTTTATTGCTACTGCAGATAAAGGGTGCAATGCTTTAGTTTCTCTCACTTAACTCCTTTCCAGCTATAAACTTTGTGACCAAGAAACAATTATAGACTGAGTAAAACTAGAATCACCAAGGTGACCAATAAAAATAGAACGTTTTTTCAATCAATACACACTGCATTGCTAAGGCATTCACTTTAGCCTGTCTCTTTATTGAGAAGACACTTTAGCTGTCATATGTCTGGTGCTGATGTTGGCAAACGGAAAAATGCAAAGTTCTATTTTTAGGCGCAATGATCTTGATGCTAACTTAAAATACTCTTAAAAAGGAGTTACAAACAGGTTTGCGATGTCTTTATGGAATGTCCATTTCGTGGAAATGAAATTTATTACTAAATTTGTTGGACGACGAAGGTAACATCAAAGACTTTAAAATATTTAATTCAGCTGTATGCATAGTAGGACAACTGAAGTCATTAACATATTCCATTCCCCAAGACAACTATATCAGCATGTTGAGTATCTCAAGCACTAACTGCCCCTAGTCTTGAAAGATCAACTTCAGAGAAAGGAAAACAAATCTTATTATAAAAAAAAATAGTGGCGGGAATAATTCATTGTGGTGCAATTTTGACCCTTTTTTGCTCAACGCTAGAGCCTAAATGACAGTTTCACAAATTATAAAGTTAATTTTCCTAAGTGTCAACGAATCCAGTCCAATCGCTTTTGTGTCGACCGATTATGTTCATTCAAGTTTCAGGTATGTTTAAATTAAAAGTTGCAAAAAAGTAAAATACAATGATCTTTGTTTTGGCTCCCGGTAGTAAGCCTCCTGCACCGGAAACGATGTATTAATACGTGTTCAGTTCGGTGCCGGAAATTTCCCTACCAGAAATGAGTACGCTCTGGTGTGCATGAAATCTGTGGTAAGACTATAGAATAATTATGGGAAGCTTTCTAGACCCCCAAAAAAAAGAGAGAGAGGGAACGGTGGGTTCACAGGTTTATCCTGGAAAATGCTGGGAACCTCATCTAGTTGATTAAATAAATGTAGAAAGAGCAAATGAGGCAGACACTTTGATAACAGTGTATTGTATTTTCAGTTCTATTGTTTTCTAAGGTTAGATAAACCTACCCATGTAGAATAAGGTTAAATTCTGTTTCCACCACATAAAAAGAAAAACAATGAAAAACTTGTGAATTTCAGAGTGATTGTTTGCACATGAGACCATCAACATGACAAACAGAACTACTTACGCCATTAGCATTTCCATTGTCTGTTGTGTATTTTTTGTTTTCTTGTGGTTCTTACCAAGCAGCACGGCTTCAATGGTGTGGCACTGTGGGCAATAGTGTAGGGGGAAAACAGTGACCAGAAATTTACAATAAGGCTAGGTATATATATGGGCCGAATACGCCCTAAATAGCACAAAACCCTGGTTCCAGGTTATTTGGGCCGATAGTGCGAGTTTGCAGTTTGCACTGTTCTGGTGTGTTTTTTTGAAAGACAGAATTTGTGTCCGTACAATATTGCCTAAAGGTAGCGTCAATTACCACCACATTTTCCAGTAGCCGGTAGCGTCAATTACCACCGCATTTTCCGGTATGTCAATCACCAATGGCTACCCCAGCTCCTTTTCTCCTGATTAGCCAATCTGACTACCGCCCATTGATACAAACTGACGAGACTGTCACGTCCCCAGGTCTATCTGACCATTCCAATGCACACTTGAATTGACAATGGACACCGTATTCCGCAGTGGCATTTGACACTCCCTTGCCTAAAATACCTTCGGCCCAAATAGCACAGCACCAGGTTGTATAGGCCGTATTCGGCCTAAATATACACTTCCTTACAATAACTGCTGGTCTTTGGTTAAGCTCTCACATGTCTGTATCTATTTCTAATAATAAAGCAAAAGTCGGTTGAAAAATAGAGTATTTATTTAGCTTTAACAAATTTTATGTTTTCATTTTTTTTTAATGATTTCGTCCAAAACAAACTAAATATAAATAACACAGCATGATTTCACAATGAATATATAATTTACATACAGGAAATCCCAAAAAAGTCCGAAAGTCTGGATCCGAAGGCATTTTTCTTTATGAAAACAGAAATTTTTCTTTTCATTTCAAATTCTAGATGGCTTCAAAACTATCAATAGGAGATCCCATGGTTCCTGTATTCAGAATTTACACAAGTGTCGTCCCCAGTCAATCTGAACTCTTAATGTAAAAAAACTTTTAAGTACATTTTTACCAGACAATGGTTTTAACTCTCAAGATACCAGGGCTCAGCAATCAAAACTGAACTGGGCACAATTCCCTGTGAAACTGTCATTTCTGGTAATCATTTAAAGATGTCTTGTAAATATTACAGTTTACACTCAAATTTACCACACAAATGGTTTCAGTGATCAGATTAGAAAGTAAATTCAATGGATTTAAAACGACAAGGTTAATTCAAGGCTACAGAACTCCAAGACTTACCTTCTTGTAAGATCGTAAAGCTTTCTCTATGTTGCCCTCGGACAAGTGAATGCTGCCTATCAGTTTGTAAGTATCTGACACTGGCTCGGAATAGTCACAAAAAACTTCACACTTGATAGGCAGACTGGAACGTAGAATCTGCATGGCCTCCTGTGACATAGAGCAAAATATAGACAACTTATCTCCCTTCCTAAACAATATTTTAGGTAGGGAGTCTTTGTAGCCATGTAACCAAAATCCTTACAGTGGGAATTAGCAGCTTGTGACCACAAGTTTTTCATGAATAAAATGACTGTATAAGTTAAATTTGATTCCACATCAAGGGTCTCATGGTAAATTATCCTACATTAGTTTTTTGAAATTTTTCAGGAGATGCATAAAACGGAATAATTTCTTTATCATCAGACTTAATTGTTGCAGTATTTTAACCCAGACCCGCGCGCTACCCGTAAAGCCCGCTGCACGGTCAGTGACCTTACTCACGGAGAATCTTATCTGGGGTCACTGACCCGTGCCGCTGTGCGATGACCACAAACGCTGTCCATGTGGTTCGGTTTTTATTGATCAGTATGAAAACATTCGCTGCTATGCCTTATCACGCTTGATAATTAATTAACCTGCAAAATCTTAGTCTGTCAGTCTCTAACCAATGATCTGACTTATGATTCCAAACTGACAGCTGTAGTTTTCGTGAGAACAAAGCATGATAACTAGCAACGCCCTCCCAAGCCCTACACAAATGGTTTCATCCTGATTGACACATACTAATAAACCAATGTGGGCATTTGGGGCAAAGATTATTTCAGAGCTTGTTTCTGATTGGTTCTTAGATACAGACAACTCCAGATGGTGGTCAGCTTGTGAGAAAATGGGATAATATTGCAAATTTGTTGAGCAACAGTTCGCATGTCGATGTTACATCTTTTTGAAAGTGTGGGGAGAGCCTCTGAAAGCTTAGTCTTTGTGATTCCAACCAGTGGTTCACTGGTTAACATGTCCATGTCACAATGCGTTTGATTTAGAAGAGATACAGTGAACAATAACACAGTGGTTACGCCTCAAAAAGGTCAGTGACCTGATGCGTGAAAATATGGCTTGCGCGTGGCGCGGTCAGCTTGACCTTCCCGACTTTTGCCGCCCGTGTGGCGTGAGCGCTTGCGAGTAAATACCGACAATTGCCGCCCCTCCCAGGGTGAGGGTTAAAGAAACGTAATTTAAGTTTTAGACTTGAGAATTTAACAACCAACTCATAACACAAACTGCCAGCTGTCATGGGCTGCAAGCATACCAAATATCTCAATTTTCAAAACAAGTTGAGTCATGAAAGTTTATGATGTGGCCCTTGAAATGTCCAAATCTGATTTAATTACTGATTCGGTCAGATAGGTAAAAAATAATGTCATATATGATGCCAAAATTACCAATTGTTTGTAGATTGTCTTTGTCTGAAGGCATTTGCCTGAAGATTTAACAAAGGGAAATACTGAACTACAAAACTTACATCCAGTTTGTCGGTGCGTATCAACATCTTGGCCAAATGGTCCTGGACTTCTAATGTCTTTGCGTGATTTGGTCCATGAATTGTGGTACACATGCTGAGACATTCCTGCAGATAACTGATGGCTGAGGCTGGACAAAATATGTGTACATTTGGACTTAATGACAAAGGGCCATATATACAAAAAGCACTGCTATGCCTATCAGGCTGCTAACCCCACTATTAGGGTGGCACAATTAGCAGCCTACTAGGCATAGCTGCACTTTTTGTATGCAAGGCCCAAATTGACTAAACCTATGTATTAGATCTTTCAGAAAAAAGTTTGGATGGTGAAAAAAAAAAAAAAAACCAAAAAAACCTGAATACATGCACAAGGAAAAGAAACTAATCAGTTTCGAATCAAGTTTTGTAATCCATTACCAGTAGTGTCAGCAAAATTTAAGACAGGAAGACTTAATTTGATGGACCACAATGCATTTTTTTCCCCAGCATTTACATCGTCTTCTACAGTAAGACATTTTTATGCATGATGTAGAATGAGAGCCTCTTCTGCTTCCACCTTGAAAAATGAACACTTTAAAAACCCTGCAATTGTGAAATTTTGGACGTGTGTGGACTGTGCTGTGTAGCAGAGACCATTGACATGACTCAGAACAAGTTGTTTATATCATTACCATGACAACAAAATTGTTTATATATATACAATGACCTACCTTCTGCCTCCTCCCATCCTGTACCAGCGTAGGCTTGAGACAAGGCTAAAGCTGTGTCCACCAGCTCTGGACTGCCTTCTTTGAAGCTTTGAGAAATGAATGAATGATACAGAAAATTAAATCTCAACTTTTCAAGTCTTTAAACACCAAAGTTTTATACAACATTAAATCTTTAGATCTCAGTTTGAAACAACTTTTGTCAATTAGAATAGATTCAAACCTGAGGTTTTGGTTGATGATAATTCTCACTCTCTCGTGTGCACAGAAGTTTTTTGGGAATTAAAAACCTAATTAAATTAAATACGACTGCATATGACTGAATCTGACTTAGTCACTAATTTGACCCAGCCGGCGAACCTATGTCAATCTAATGGTACAACAGACCTCTTTGTACATAGGAATGGCATCATTCCTATGTAGATCCGCTGGTTACGACACCATTCGCTATTGGTTTGATGAAGGAAATCCACCCTTATGATAATTCTACCAACACCATGAAAATCTTGTAAACATACAAATCTACATCAGATTGACGTAAGGATTCTGGCTGGGTAGTAATGTAGAATCCTGACAAGATCTATTGCGCACACATACTTACATGGCAGATGCTATGGAGTGAGCCTGCAGGAACATTCTGATAGCTTTGTCATGGTTTGCATGTCGACCTTTGGACTGTTCTAGCTGTAGAAACACAACAGGAAATCAAAACAGAAAGCCAGTCGAAATCTTGCATCAAATCATGTCAGAAAATAAATAAAAGTACAGATGGTTCCCAGTACAAACTGCCCAAGACTAGAAAAGTCAACTTCATGGGAGGAAGTGAGAACTGATTAAATGAGGAAAACAGGCTAAAATAGAGTTTGATAAAAAATTGTCTATATTGTAAAATATAAATATCAGACATATTTTTTTTTCTTTGTTGTTTTTCGATGTTTTCCATGATAAGCTATTTTTGCATATTATCTGCATGTCAATCCCTTCAAATTCGCAGCCGTCCCTACACCAATACTAGTCTAACTTTTTGTGCAGGTTCCTTTTGTTCTGAAGGCAGAATGATAAGGGCAACAACACGCATGCCCCCAATATGAGTTGGGATTGGTATGACAACTGTGTTGGCCCAGTATCCCAGAAAGATTTTTACATGGTGAATAACACGTTCTTTTAGAATATCACTTGGCTGTCTGATGGTATGGCATGAGTCAATTCAACAAAACAATTCACTGACATACTTGGTCAGGAAGTATTTTCTGAAGTTTGTTTGATTCACAATTTTCAAGTTGAGCATTTACTTTTACATCTACTTGTCCAGCCACTGATAAAGCATTGAATACCTGTGCAAAAACAGTAAACTGTGTTCAACAAATGTGTACTTTAGTGCGTGGGGTTTTGTTCCCTGAGTATTCACCAGTTGTTTTCCTGCTCAATGATGCTTGGAAATGCATTAACTTTCTCTCAAAGTGTGATCCATTCATCACAAGGACTGTCCAGTTAGCCCCAAAAATCCCCAAGTAAATCAGTTAAGCCCTGCTATCTCCACCTACCCGTCCGTATTCCTTGTAAGCCTGCATGACCTGAAAGCTGTCCGTCCCATATTCTTTCTCCATCAGATCAACCACTTTGTCATACTTTTCACATGCCAGGGCATACTTCTTCTGCTTTGCGTAGAGTCTAGTAAGAAAGAACAGGAAAAAATTTTTTACAAAAAAAAAAAAGGGCACCAAAAAAAATCGCTAATCTCCAGCACAAACGGCTGAAGTCTAGGAAGGTCAACTTTACAGGAAGAAGCAAAAAATAATTAAATGTGGAAAGAACGAACTGACATATAAATCTGAACACAATGCATTCCTGCTATTGTGCTCTACAGTAAGGTAAACATATGACATAAAATGAGTATGTCTTTTTCCACCCAAAAAACCCCAACCTATTTGTGAAATTTTGGAGCCAGGCAGTTTGTATCTGAGATCAGTGACATGTCAATAATGAAAGGAATATTTAGGAATGTTGGATTTGTTGTGTCACTGACACACAGTCAGGAAAGTGAGGTTTGTCTGGATAGGATTAAAAATTAAAGCAATTACATGCAGGTAATGATAGATCAAGGATTTACAACTAGAGGGATTGACAAAATTGGGGAAGGAGGGGGGTTGTGACTAAACAAACCAAAAAAAAAAAAAAACACATTAAAAATATCCCTCCCCATTCTGTGTGCATGTGCGTAATCCTTCGCTGTCTATCTATGCACTTATGTGTGCTTCTCACCACCACTGTGGTGTCTGAGATAGAGACAGAGAGCAAATTACTAAAGGGAGGGGGAGGAGGGGGTCTCATGTGGTGATCAGAGCTTTGAAAGGGTTGAAAACCCTTGTAATAGATCAACACCTAATTTAGAGCATACGTACCGAGCCATGGCCTGGAACAACAGAATATCCAGTTGATCACAGTCTCTGTCTGTCACACAGGACAATTTGCTGCGTTCTTGTGAAATCTTGTCTGCTTTCTGCAAGGCTTGTTCTGCATCAGAATATCTGTAAGTTCAAATAGAGAATAAGTAAAATTCACAAGTCCTGGGCTTAACCCTTTGAAGATGGGGGTATTCTGGATGTTACCCATCCAGAAATTCGGGAGTTCACAAGACAAAAAATTATTATGTTTGCAACAGCAGGAAAATCCACCAATGACATGTATGATCTATAAATTATATGAAACAAGCAGTTGGACTGGCTACAAGACCATGACACAACTAATCAGAACTGCTTTCTAAGTGGGTCGATAATCAGCTGCTCGTCTTTTTCACTATAATACAGTCAGGTTGATGATTGGCCCCATTGTTTTCTCTTTCACTGCAAAATAATTGGACCGATCGTGGACCCTATCATCTTCTAAGGGTTAATTATACAAATTCCTTACCAATATTCTAAATCATCTCTGACAATGCAGGGTCACTGTGCAATCATCTATTGATATTCTGATATCATCTATAGCTACAATTTGTTGAAAATTTACCATCAAAACACTAAGTCTTGCTGATCCATTAAAAGCATCCCAGTAGTTTAATTAAACACTCCATATTCTCATACTCTCCCCGTCTTGGTCAATGAGTTACAAAATTATGGTGCGGTATTCAATTTAATTATCAAAGCACAAAAGACAATTTTTGAAAAGTCTGGGGAATACATTTCAAGTCAAACAGTGTTTAAGCCTCTATCGTAAAATTAGATCCTTCACACTTTAATGGTTTGATGATAGGGTTTGCGGTATTCTCTACATCTTGATAGCAAGGCGGGAAACAATGTCGTGATATTCTGTTTAATTACAAAAGAAGACAGCAACAGTTAGATACTTTTTGAGTGCTGTAGTAGCCTGTCCCATGACTCTGTAGATTTTGATGAGTACGGCGTAGATATCTGCCTTCTCTTCCAGCGATGACCCGGTGTGGTTCCCGCATAGCATGATAGAACGTGCATTGTCTGCGTGGTATTCAGCTTGTGTGTGGTATCCTTCAGTGGGATGGTACAGTGTAATGTAGTTACGTAAAGCTTAGTAAAGGCCTGTTTACACTGGTAGGTTTTAGGAATATAAAATACGAATGGGGGACTGTGGGGATAGAACTCTCCTGATTTCTGATTTTTGCTTCTGATTTCCCCCTCAAAACGCTGTTTGTTTACACTAATCAGTTTTCTGAGCAAGAAGTGACGCGCATTGTTTGTTTTGGTTATGTGACTGAGATGGACGCTCTCAGTCATTGAGTGAAGGAATTGTTCGGTTCAGCTTTTCAATGTGAAATTAATCTGATCTATGAAGGCTTTTATCACTCACTAATATTCCAAAGGTCTTGGTTCTCGCCTGCTTGTAATGATATATGGGCGGTTTAGTAGCCTATCCCATTGACAGCTTTCATCATCCAAAAATGTTTTGGTGAAATTTTCATCGATAGTTCGACCGAATGCCATTTTACACCGAGGAGGCTGTCAGATGACACATAGCCTTTCCCAAATCGGAATAAAATAGGAATGGTCCTATTCCAGTTTTTCAGGGGGAAATCGGAAAGGAAATAGGACAGGGTCGGATACCATTCCGATTTTGGAACAGTGTAAACGCAACAGGGTTTCCGCTAGATTTCCTTTCCTTTTTTCTACTCCTAAAACCTGCCAGTGTAAACAGGCCTATATTAAGGTTAGGAAGATCAGTTGGTATAATATAAGATGAAGAGTAAAGAAATAAGGGAATGACAGGAAAAGAAAAGTATGATAATCTTTGTAAGGCAAAGTCATGGTCATTTTCTTTATAAATTTACTTAGAAAAAGAGGCAAGAGCTCAGAGTCACCTGACATGCTAAATTTTCACACCCATTACTCACTGATCTTTATGCCAAACTATACTTTTTGTTTCAGAGTCCACTTGGATTTAGGCATGGTATAAAACTAAGCCCTTCAATTACTGGTTGTTTTGTACACTCCTTTAATCCCACCTGGGAAATTTGCCTTCGTATCATTGCAGCCCAGTTACAACTGAAGCCCACGTCATGCCACAGTGCAGTGCTGGTCGGCTGTTTTATGTTCATCATTTGAGTAAATAAAATTTGACACACCTTTCAAATTCAGATAAGCTGCGCCCAAGTTGATAACGCTACGAGCATGTTTCCAGTGGGAGGCTCCGTGTACAATTCTAGAGAAGGCTATACATTTGATGTATTCCTCAATAGCCTTGTCCACCTGTTCAGGATGTAAATAAGTCTAAAGCAAGTACTCATGTAAATCACTGTCACAATGAGTCTAATCTCACTCTGTTGTAAATATGATAATTCAAGGATCATAACAGGGCAGGTGATTAGCACCAATTAATGTATAAATATGTCCTGACACACAGCTTAGGTATATTTTGTCTCGTTAAGAGATGATTCTTAGAAACCATACTTCATCTGATTTAGAATGAAGTACAGAACTTAATAATTCCTGCAACCTATAAAGCATTCTGAAAAGTGGCACATTCTAGGATGACCTGCATTCCCCCTTCTCAAATATTCTCTCATTTTCTAACAATAGACTGGAAAAATGTGGACCAGAGATTTCGATCCTTATATCCAGCAGTGCATAAACACTTTCTTGGCTCAAGATACATATTTTTACGACCACAAGGGTAAAAACTCCAGCTTTAGACTGAAATTATGACTATAGATTTAGATTACTGACAGCTAATTTTTACATTCTACCATTCGTTTTTAACTGCAGCCGGTTTTCTAATACTGAAATATGTCATTACACAGGACACAGACAGGTATCAGTAAAATACAGCAATATGCAAACGCAGTTCTGTGATTGACTCACTGCCTCAGCAATGAACTGGTTGCATTAAATATGATTCCATGGATACTTATGATTCTAATCTTTCATTCCAGAATACACTATAAAAAGTAGTTAACTTTCAAGTACTCTGGCCCCTTTGAACAATTTTTCTCTGGGACCACGTTTTCCTTTTCATGCAAAGAGATACAGTCACAAATTACCTTGCCGCTAGATTCAAATCGTTTAGCTGCGTCCTCTGATCGAACAAGTTTCTGATCAGGTGGGGTCATGTCAACCTTGTGTTTGCCGTTGACAGATTTGTAGCGTGGCTGGGGAGTGGGGTGTGGTCTTCTGGGAGAGTCTACTTCTTCAAAATCATCATCATCATAACTGTCATAATCCCTGTCAATGTCATCCATACTGTAAAATCAGAAAAATAACCGACATTTTAAAAAACCTTCTTTGTTTGTGTCAGTAAATATGACCTAAAAAACAAAGCATTTATACATCATGAGAGCAGATTGTGACATGGTAGCCATTTTAATGTACATAAAAAATTAAAAATAAGATAACAGCTCAAAATATTCCCTGCCAGCAGCATCTGTTAATCAAACACAAACACTAGAAAAAAAGGCAAATTATATGTTTTGATTGAAAAGGTCAAAACACAATACAAATGAACAAAGGCAACAATATAAGTTTCCTATGGGATAAAAACATTTTTCTGACCTAATAATAACTGGCAATATCTTGTCCAAAAAAAAAAAAAGCCTGAAACTTACAGTTTATTGGAAGATATGCTGGTGTCTACAGCACAATGAAAAGCACTCCATGACAGTGCACTCACCCTCTGAGCCGAAGATTCCCAGTTCAATCGCAGACTATGCACTGTACAAAGACAATAATAACAACCGAAAAGAACTTAAAATTTCTTTCTCTCACTATTTCTCACCTTACCTTTGTTATCCTAGCCAGTAGCCCTATGTCAATTCGATGTAGAACTGACCTCAAGTTTACTCATACGAATGACATCATTCCTATGTACATCCACTGGTTACGACATTGCACTGCAATTGGTTTCATGTAGGAAATGGTAATTCTACTAACCCTATGGAAATTCTATAGATGCATTTAAATCTACATCGCACTGAAGTAGGGATCTGATTGGGATCATTTGCCATCATGTTCACTGTTTGGGCTGCCAAACTAATGTGCCCAATGACAACTTACTCATCATGTTGTCCTGGAGACCTGTCTCTTCTTGCATGTCTGCCTCTTGATATTTCTACAACTGGTACCACAGGCATAATTGCCTCAGCAGTATTTGTGTCATCACCCACCATTGTGACGTCACTGAAGTCTGTGGAATTAAAGACTGAGTTGACCAACTTATTGACAACAAGGATACATGTAAGATAGGACAGAGTGGGAGTCAGGCCAGATGTAAATACATTCGTTTGTTTTGTTTTCCAGGGACTGGGTGCACTTTCATTTATAGTTTATATTCTCGGGAGTTAAGATAAATTCATGCTAATTCAAGCCACTGTCTTTCCTCTCTCAGAATGAAATAAACAGAATTTCTATCGTCTGTATTTTCCGGTAACTGGACCTAGATCTAGATTCTAGATCTCATCAAAGAGGCAAACGGGTCTGACTGTACTGCAATGCACTTTCGGATTCTTGTTTCGCAAAATTGTCTTGGAAAGATCGAAAACAAGATGAACTAGAATCTAGATCTAGCCTAGATAATTATTTAGATCATCTAGATCTAGATCTAGACTCTAGATCTAGGCTAGATCTACGTCTACTTCTCAAATACACTGAAAAAACTGTGCATATCTTTAGATTGAAGAAGAAGTGTGTTCAAACCAGAGATCAAAGTTGAGCCACACTTCCGTGAAAACGGGTACTTGCTTGCAGGTTTACTATCAACAAGGTCCCATAGAGATACTCGACGCCATTTGTAAACAAGATCAACCGGAAGCTACGCGGGGAGATTGCTCGTGGAATCGGTCTTTCGAAGGGAATCGTACAGCGTGTATACACAGGCAACCAATGGAGACAAATGCATCCTCAAGGTAACCCTGTCAAATAGGCCTATAATTCTTTACAAGCAGAACTAAAAGCAACAGCAGTACAATGATCATCCAATGGAGGAAATTGGATTAGCCTTCTGATTTCAAAGCAGGAACTTTCGTACTTGCTTACCTACTCGGATGGAGCCCGATACTTGTGATAATGCTCAAGTACATTTGGTGTAGATCACTCTTGTAGACCTGACCAACAGAGTCAAGTTTCGGAAATATTTGTTGTTCCTTTCCTTGCGATTTTTACTAATACATGTACTGTGATGTAGTTGGTTTTCGAAACAATGACACGGGAGGTTCGATTCCTCGCCGGGGAGAGTATTTCTTTTTTTGTGATATAAAAGTGTTTTTCCTTAGCGTTACTCGTTGTTAGGAATCTATCTGTTTTATTTTCAAGATTCGGCGAAATTGGTGTCATTGCTCCAGATTACTTCTATCATTTTCTTTTCTTTTTCTTGAACAGGACAGTTGATAGTTAGAAATAAAAATGCAGATCAAATTTTAAACATGTAAATGTTTGTTGTTCATTTTATACTTAAAAAATTCATCTCTCCCTTCGATAACTTAATAGATCTACCCTGTATTTACTGAAGTACATTATAAATATTTTAGGGGTTTTCTGCTTCAGTTATTTGTATGCTTTGTTTGATTACATTTCTGTTTCTTTGTTTTGTTTGGAAGCTTTGTCCATTTTTTTTTATAAAGAGTTTACCACTTTAGTTTGTAAAATAAGACAGCAGTTTGAGTTTCAGTTTGAGTTTGGGTTTAGTGGAGCGATGGCACGATAACGATCACTTCGGCTAGTTTGAGCCTTTTACGGTCTTTTTGGGGTACTTTATCATGTAGGGATACCAAATGTTTTTTTGCAAAAAAAAACCCGAAAAATGAATGCGTCATCGTGTTTGCACCAAAACAAACATTTTTTTAAACAGTTTTTAAATAATCACTATACACAAAACACAATTGAATACACAAGAAACCTTACTCTTACTGACGGAAAAACCAGAAAAAAAACGGGACAATCGGACTTTTGGCGTCCCTGTGTTTGGTCTTCAGAGCTTCAACAATTTAAATTTCACAATTTATAGAATTAATAATAATTCCGTATAAACTTGATTATTCTCAAAACTTGTTTTGCATAGAGATGTGAATTTTTTTTGTTATAAATGTGAATAAGTCTTTAAATCAAGTTGTAGATCTTAGCCTCTTTCAGAAAGGACAAGATGCACTGTAGTTCCAGGGCAGAAAATAATTCTTTCACAGATCTGCAGGCACAGTGTCTTCTTCGCATATGCATGAAATCCGCACACTCAGTTAAAAATGCTTTATTGATAGTTGGCAAGACAAAACAGAAAATCAGCACTGTAGTTCAAAAAAGACCAGAGAAGTTTGTTTGGTCAATAATGACAGGAAGATAACTTGGTGCTATTGTCTTAGAAAAAAATCCCATTTTGAATTACGCTCTTAAAGTGTGGTGAATGTCATGCTAGATAAAATTTTTGGGACAGCAATCTTCTGTTAAATCTCTTTTGGTTTGTACCTGCCTCTATAATCATTAATATTTTTACTTTCTGTTATTCCTCAGTTCCTCTCTGTCACCACTTTCACTGCCGGTTGTCTTTTCTCTTGCAGAATCAAATCATCACCAATTTCAGTCAACGAAGCACTGCAACAAGGTATGGTGCAACAATATTCTCACGTCACCATTAGACGGTGCATGCGTTGAAGGCACAATAACAAAAAAGATCAGAATCATATTTTTTCACTTCCGAGAAAAAGTAAAATTTAAAATTGAAAACGATGTCATTGTTTCACTGTGTGTGTTTTGAGAAAGGCATGCATTTCTACATTCAGGAATCATTTTTTTGCTTTGATATTTGTTCACATGAAGCTACAACTTGTAATGCCCGAACGCCAAGGCATTTATTAATTAACTATACATAGTTTTGTAAAAGAATGACACTCTGATCATTTCTCCATAGTGGCTTTCATTTGTTTTACTCACCACCTGGAAAAAATACAACTTAATCACATACATTGTACCATAATGACAGAACCAAAAACACATTCACAAAAAATTCACAGACAGTCACCAACCAAAACAAAAACTTCACAGACAATGACAAAACAAAACAAAACAAATTCACAGACAATGATGACAGAACAATTTTACAAAAAAAAAGACAAACTAAACTAACAAATAAAAAATTCACAGACAATGACAGAACTAAAAATACAAAACAAAACAAAAATTCACCAACAAAAACAAAAATAATTTGATCAACTTTAATTAAAATTTAGGTCACTGATTTCAGTTAACAACAAATAATCGTTTTTCCCCATGAAACACAAATATGGGGATTTCCTACAGCACGAACAGGCTGAAATTGTATGTATTTCATTTAACCCGATAGTAAAACCATTAAGCTGAAATAAATTCAAATATTTCAATCTAACCACATGAAAATAAAACTGAAACTGAAATAAATATTCTTTTCTAACCAGACGGTACAACTGATGTGCTGAAATAAATATAATATTTCAATCTAACCAGAAATGACTAAAGTGAACACTTTGAATGAACATAAAGTAAAGTTTCCACAGTGTCATGTAAATGGCAGTTCGATGAACCAAGTCAATGCACTAAGAACACATATAGTAAAGTTTCTAATGTTAAACAGCAGTTCGATGAACAAAGTGAATGCAGTATTAGGAATGCAGCATTGGAATCTGGAATGAATCATTATTATATATGTTTTGTCAGTGAAATTACAACGTAATTCTTCTTATTGTTATTATCCTTGAACTAATTTCTAAAATAGAAAATGAAAAAAAAACAAAAAAATTATCTTTAAAATCAGTAATGAAAGGTTACCTATAAAATAAGTAATCAAAATGCTAAGTAACTTAAGCAGTGGATTAAATATATATATAAATTTAAACAGCCGTTTCAAGTCAACTGAATTTCATCTAGCATGGAAACATTATACTCTCCAAACCATTAGGTCAAAAATGTAACAAGTTCAATTTTGATATACTGTAATTATATTAGTGAAAGCTGTGGGTAATTTTATATCGGCAGTGTATTCTCTAATATGCAGTTTTCAAATTGCTGTGAAAATTTTAACCGACTTGAAGTCTGACTTTTGCCACAATTGCATTAGTCCTGTATGTACTTCTCTGCAAACATTGTGTAAACACAAAAAAAAGACGTGCAAATCTGTCCTTGCAATAATTACTTGCACTTAACCCTCTTAGTGCTCACTAAAAAACTGAAAAATGTGTGCTAAAATTTTTCTGACAGATTCTGGTCACTCATTTTGGTCAGCAAAATCAGTAAAAATCGCCACAAAACGCAACCAAACAACAACAACTACTTTCATTGACAACTGTACTTCCTGGAAATGCAAGCGGATGTGCCAGATTTTTTATTTGGCTTCTCAGCCACAATAAATTTAACCACACATATAGAGAGCCACGATCGTGGCCTGTCACACTCTACCAATGGGCCACGATCGTGGCCTGTTGCATTAAGAGGGTTAAACCAAGACCAAAAATATGTGTATTGGACCTTGATAAGGCAGTTCTATTGCTTTTCCTCAAAACTATGTGGAATGAGATAGGTCATAATGTTAACAAAGTGAGGACATACTTAAAAATTCATCACCGGCCAAATGCCTTTGAGAAAACTGATTGTAACCATTAAGTCTGTAAAAGATATGCTCTATTTGTTGCCATTTTTAATATTTTACAAAAATTAAAAAATCTCACCAAAAATTGTTATCTCAAAGAAACAAAAGCATGCTGCGCTTCAATCAGTCATAAAACCGATGAACATTTAAAACAAATACAAAAGCACATTTTACATACAATTTTTACAAGAATCTCACCAAAGGTGTCTCATTACCATTTGAAATCTCCAATGTTTCATTTTTACATTCCAGTGGAGATTTGTATAAGATAGCATTTTAGTACCAATCTCTCCTCTTTTTGCAGTTTATAATGCTACCCAAATTACATGAAGCTTTCCTCTTGAGATGATTATCTGACAGTGTTTTGGTCAAATATTCTTTGAGTGTTAAAGCTAAGGTGCTTTTCACCATAATTCATACACCATGTCACAGACAAAAACTCTGAGCTTAACTCTTTCCAAATCATTCAGCAGTGCCCTTAAAATCAGGCGTAAAATGCTAATAAGAACCGCCATCTTGACTGTGTGCCAATTTGTTACTCCAACAACGTGTTTCTCTGTCTCAAACATTCAGATTTTGCAGGGGTTTAAACTGGGCAGTTTATTGCACTACGAAGGCTGGCACAAAATGAGTTAAGATGTTGTCAAATCACAGTCTTAAGTCATAATGTTTAGCTCTTGAGATAAATGTGATAACTGACAGGCCAACATTAGAAATCTGTAACCGTGTTCATATGGCAAAAGTGAGCTCAAGTCCAAACGTTGCCACATCTAGTGTCCAAAGTGCAAACTGTGCCATAATTAGTTAAGTTTCTTCAATGCCCATTTGTCCTGCATTAATTGCTGTGTAAATGCACTGGAGATTTAGCTTGACAAATCCTGTCTGTGTTTTGCCATGAATTCAGTCATGAAATTCACCAGATGTTCCGTCTCTTCAAGTGTGACTGCATTGTAAAGTGATACTCTGAGACCCCCCACTGACCTGTAGGAAGATAATCAGAGATATTGGTCAATTCATCTGAAAAAGAATGCATCAACAAATGTTTCATCACTGTTCTATGCTAATGGTGTAAGCCATTTATGACACTTTTAAGATATTAAGAAAAAACGTTCTTTTCCTGTCATTTGGTGGCTTATGCCATTATAATTCAATTGGATTATTGCATTTTTCTATTGCCACATTTCTTTTTTTTATAATATTATCTGATAGCCCTCTTGCTAAGGAATGCATTGAACTGTCAGTTGTCTTCTGGCATAAATCTAACAAATACCATGATTGTAGAGTAGTGACAATGTGAACTACATGTAGTTCCTCAAACAGGTAATTAAGTCCCACGAGCTGTGTAGGAAATTGAAATGGCATTTTTATTGGCTGAGGAGGGTTTCTATTGAAACAGAGTTTCACTCATTATGATTCCTCAGTACCGTATCTCTTGTTTGTACACAAAATGTCTTTCAAGAATAAAATTCGTAAATGAGTCCAGTATTTACACTGGATATCAAAATGTCTAATGCGGTCATTAAATAGGTTGAATGTATCATGACTATAACTGTTTTTACCTGTGTCCTTTCAGCTGCAAATAGCCTTGATTTGTGGCTTCTGTGATAAATGTCTTCTCCAAAGCCTCGTTACCCTCAATCGATCCAATTCTAATGGGCACATTCATGCGGCTGCGACACTTTTCATCATTTGGACAACTGGAATAAAGTTGAAAGATTTAAAAGTTATAGGTGCTGACTTCAGTATGGGAATGATGTTCAAGTGTATAAGTTGTCTATAAACTGACTGTATATATATTATATCTGAAATTATGATTACAGGTGAAAATGTTTTGCACAGTTGAAATATTTGAAAATTACAAATTGAAGAGACGAATTTCTTGGTTTCCACTTCTTTTCAAGATGAAAATGCAGAAAATGATTACATAAAAAGATTTTAAAAATTTAAGGAAAGAGGTGACAAATTTAGATAAAATGATCTATATCTGAACTGAAATTAAATGTGCTATTAAATAATTTGTCGTTTATGACACCGTGGGTAATTATGTTGAAAGAGGATAGAAAAATAATAATAAACACACTGGTTCCATTTGTCAAAATTGTCTGTGGAGATAATACTTGAACTTGATGCACACCAAGCTAAAGAATTTTAGACAAGACTAGACATATGTTTAGCATGACACAAAATGTCACTTACTTGTAGAAACCTTGTGAATTCTTGATTAAGTCATAGATAAGAGTAGACTTTTTAATTGCGTTGGCCTCCATTTGATCCACACCTCCCTGTTCTTGGATCCACTTAAACACCAGACCCATGATGTAAATGCTGGAAATGAAACAACAAATAAAAATATTTTTCAAAAAAACCCGATAGATTCGTGCAGATATGTAGGCCTACTAATGCCCTTTCCGAGAACATATGATATGGTCACAATTGAATGCAACTGTCATTATTTTGTTTCAGACAAAAATCAAAAGTTTCTTCTTCTGGTGTCACATCTACTTAACAAATTGCCCGGTGGGCAGTGCAAATTCAAAGAGTGTTTAATTTTGTTGCGGAGGTAAATTTTTTATATCACCTCATCCACATTTTGCCGCAAACAAAATGGTGTCGCAGGTCTCCTTGCAGGCACCATTTGCCGTGTGCATATAAAAGAGATGCACTGACTCTAGTTTTCTCATAGAGTATCTCTATATAACATGTATAGATCTTCTACATATTATGAGATGGCTCCACCACGCAAAGACATAACCTTGGGGGAACTTTATAGGACTGACAGGAAAAAGAAGCTGGAAATTCAATTTGGAGTAACAATTTAAGCATTAAATGATGCAGCTTTTCAAAACTTTCAAGCTTTCACAATTATTTGCCATCATACACAACTGAGAGAAAATCTAAGCTGAGGCTGAATTTGATTTTTACAGTGTGCCAGCTTGATACCGGAATATGCTTCACATGATTCACAGATTCGTGTTGCTAAAACACAAATGTTCGCAGTATTCTATAACGGGGCAGTTGATTGAAATGAAAAATGCAAGTACATAGAATTACCGACTCTTAAAAAGGTTAAGACAAGACAAAACGGTTAAAATCAGTAATAGAAATGTTAGCGTTTAATTTATTGCAGAGCTATTTTGTCCAGATTGAGAATACGTTTAAGGAAATTGACCCAGAGATTCTTGCATGGTTTTATATAAAGAGTCAAAGATGAGAGAGAAATACTGACCTGTAGGTGGGTGGTGTGTTGTACAAGGAATTGTTGCCTGTTTGGACCTTGTAATCAAAGATTACAGGACAAATTTTCATGGCAAAGCCAATCAAATCCTCTCTGATGATGACCAGTGTCACTCCTGCACAGCCAATGTTCTTCTGAGCTCCAGCGAATATTAGTCCAAACTGGCAACCAAAGAAAACAAAGAATCGTTAGCTTTTAATCTGCCAGGTATGTTATAGAAAATCATGAACCAATTACAAAATTAGGAAAACAAGTTAAAAAAAACAACTATTTTTTGAAGTAAATCGTCAATAATGTTCGCTATTCTTTGCCACACAGAGATTTAGTTGCCCAGTTCTTATTGTTTCTTTTTTCTTTGTCATATATGGGAATTCTGACGGCACTTGAGACATTCTGCCTTGCATACAGTAATACTCTCCTCCTTTTGCAGTCAGTCAGACTGCAATCTGTTACAATAAGTGATAAAATATGGCAAAACAAAATGCAGATTTTTTAAATGCCCCACACTAAATACAAACAACAAGAAAGCTATACAATAAACTCAAAAACAATGAAAATAAAAGAAACAATGCCTTTTTTCATTTTACTTTCATCAATGAATATTTATAAATTCATTACAAGTATATATACAAATACAAAAAGAAATATTAACCTATTCCACCATATGGCATCTGCATTTCACTGTCGCTCCTTTTTCAGACTGAAAAATGTGCAAAACCAATGCAAATAGTGTAATGTTTATTTGCTGTGTTGGTGTATTGTAACACAAGATTGAATCGACTGAAAAAAGAAGAGAGTCAATCAATAAATGCCTACCTTTGAAACATCGACATGACGAGACAGGATATTTGAGGACATATCACAGACAAGGGGAACACCGTGTGTCTCGGGAACAAACTGATATTCAACACCTGAAGACAAATAGAGAGAAAAAAATTGAAAACTGCTAAAAATATTGGCAAAATGAAATTTCAGGTAGCAAATATTTCACCACTTCTGACCATAATTGCATTCATCCAAAAGACTGAAAAAAAAAATTAAAAATTTGAATCGACTTCCAAGACTAACATGTACTAGATCTAGTCTTTTCTTAAGAGAAATGAAGCAAAACTGTTTTGTAGGCCTCTAGAGGACAAGGAATTGTTCTTGCTGTTTTTAAAATCAAATGACAAAATGCAGTTAAAAGTAAAACAGTTTTTCTTTCCTTCTGCCAAGGAAACTGTTGATTAACTCATACGTAGAATGACTGAAGCATACTGTATATGATTTGAGTGGTACATATTTTAAAAGAGTTTTTCATGGAATCATGATTTCTTAACTCAAATATTTTCTCCCAGCCCAAACTTCCTGACTGGACAAAGAACAAGTGCTGAAATTTTAAAAAGATGAATTTTGTAGCAGTATTCAATGCAAGGAATAATTTTGTACATGTTTCATTAACACTCACTAACTTTTTAAAGGCTGCCGAAAATCAGAAGAGTTGGAGATTTTCCATTTCACATCAGTGTTTACACATACTAACTACATGGATCTGATACAAATAATTATGAGATGAATGGATAGCAGTAAAAAAATGACAAACAGGCAAATACATGAGACACTTATAGTCATGAAGTATCTGGCATCAAATGTAAAAAATATGAACATACCATGAATGGTTTCATTAGCACAGTAGTACACATATGATGCTTCTGGGTTGAGTTTCCAGGTTGACTCATCTGGTATTGCTGGAATGACAAAGAAATAAATCCATTTAACATCATCATATTTCATCACTGTTCCCTAAAAACTGTAGTAATTGGTTTTGGCTACTTTTCAGGAGAAAAAAAACAAAAAAACACCAGTTTTATTTTACCTAATACCACAGCTGGATAAGTTATGAAGAATTTTTGAAAGTTTGCTATTCAGTTGTTTTTCGGTTTAAGCATCTATAACCAAGATCACTCCATGCGGCTTTGACTATAGTTGAAGAATACATAAAAATCAAATTTTCAAATTTTTGAGTTACCACAGTCTTAGTAGGGAATAGTGACAATTTACACTAAAAGACTTTATTCATTATCACTGATAGTCTTGTGCATAAACCACCCAAATTTTCAAAGGTTTACCTTACAGGAGGAAGAAAAGGGGAATGTAACTAAGCTAAGCAGTTTGATTACAATGTATTATGAAAAAATGTCTACTGTGTTCTGCAGTAAGACATTTCTACACATGATGTAGTATGGAGTCCTCTCCTGCTTCCATTAACAAAAACAACAACAACAAAAAGATGAGAACTTTCAAATCTGGGTGGTTTTTGCCAGAGACCAATCCATAAAAAAAATGATAAAGCACTGAATAATTAGAATGTCTACAAAGTCTCAATGGGTAATAACTTCTTGGAAATGGCTTTATATAGTAATGAATTTTTTTTGTTCCTTGGCAGCCTTAAAACTGATGCAGAAAGTCTTTTCTCTCTATTTGAGCTCATTTTGTTATTTACAGAACAAAGAGATCTTTTGTTTTTTTCTCCGTTTGTTTGACTTTTTCAAAAGCATGTTTTACTGTTTAACCCCTTGGGCTCCGTGCGTCACCAGTAATATACAGAAATTTATCGTTTTGCTGCAGTTCCCTCAAGAACTCAAGGCGAGAAAAGTTAGTTTTAGTAATTTCTACAATATAGACTAAATCCACCAAATGATCATAGAAACCCCTCAATTATGCAACTAAGAACAAATTCTCACAAACTCAGAATCTTCCTGCAAGTAGAAAGGGGGACTTGGCCTCGGGGTTAAGAATTTGGTGTCAGTAGCCTGAGATGAAACAACTTACATGTGTATTTTTTAGCCTTAGGAATGACCATATTGACAGTCCCGTACTTCTCAGCTTCCTGTGCGGCCTTTGCTGACCAACTGCCACTCACAATGTAGTCAGCACTGCGACCTGAGAATTAAAAGATGAAAACCACTGAAACCTATAATTGCCTTTGAGTTTAAGTAAACGTACCCGAATAGACCGTGAAGGGCGCAAAGTGGCCTTTATTGTGCCCATGCACCATAAAAACCCAAACTCAGACTCATGAAAACAATTTTTGCCTCTCGATCTCCAGCCAGTAATTCTATGAAAATCTGACCATAGGAATGACATTGTTCCTATATAGAACCTCTGGTTACTACGTCGAGCCAATGTCAGTTTGATGTAGTGAATTTGCCTTTTTGCTGAACCAACCAAGCCCACAGAAATCCTGTACAAATCTAGGTCGCATTGACCTAAGGCTGTTGGTGTGGTATGTCACACATGTGTGATTTCATTACAGGGCCAGCAACAGGTTATAGAAATTTTGTTGCCAAGCTTAGCAAACACTAACAAAAATGAGCAAGAGAGAGAAAGAAAGAACTCACCAGGCTTCAGTTCCATGAGATTGAGTGGGACAGCAGAAAACTGACCGGTGCCGCCTCCCTGAAGGAATAACACTTTGTAGTTGTCTGGGATATCTCTGGCAGGAGAAACAATGGTGAAATCAGTCAATGTTAGATCAGACCATCTCAACTTTGTCCCTGTTCTGATTTGGACTCACTAGTGCTCATTATTATACTACATAGGTTGGCCTAGGTCAATGTTTCTCAACTTTTTTTGTCCCAAGGCCCACCGCAGTTTTCCGTAAAAACATGCACCCCACCATAATCGGACAATGTTCGTATACAGTATAAAGAAAAAGATATTAAAAATATTTATAATACATTCAGTTTCCAAAATTTTAAAAGAAGTTTTAGTTAAACTTTATTTCATATACACAAACAATATGTTAACAGTTTATCTATATAGTTAAAATAAAATACACTATGAAATTAAGATTTCTATGAAAAATCCCTATGCCAGATTCTAATGTCCCATGCCCAATCAAAGTATTGCCACACGCCCACTTTGAGAAACACTGCTCTATGTGTAAATGCCAAGGGCACCAAACCTCCAAAAACAAAGGCTTCTCTGCCCCTACACTGGTTCAAAATTAAAATTACAGGTGTCATTATTTACAGAAGATGTTTATAATGCAATGAAACCAAATTCTTACTTGCATTTAAACTAGTTAATATTTGTTGAACATATTGACGAAATGGTGAACAAAAAGGCAATAGGAAATCAACATATGCTAACTCCATCTCAAATAACAATACATGTACCTGTAAAGACATTTTTAGAACTATCTGGCTGTATATATTCACTTTTTGCTTCACTCTTTAGTCCAGACATACATCACAATAGACAAAAATTGAAATAAGTACATGTATCTGCATGGATTTGTCAAAAAAAAAAAAATATGGACTTACAACAAATCTCGCAAACTGTTCTCTGTGTTGTTGATGATTCGGCTGAATTCTGCCGATCTGTGACTCATTTCTGATAAAAATAAAAAAGAACACATGAAAATCAGTGATACTGTGTGACATTTGATATTATTTATTATTAGAGCCTATTGTAGAAAAGTGCAGAGCTAATAATTATAATGGTATTTTGTTTAAATGTATAATTAATTAACTGAGCAATACATGTATTACCAATAAGTAGGCAATTAATTTGCCATTGTTATCATTTGTCAGCTTTTGTTTACATGTTAAGTAAAATTACTGAATTTTTTACAATCTGTCGTTCAACATCGTTTATCTGTGTATACATTGAACCGCCAACGATACTGTACATAGGCCTATCTGATCTCTGTCTATTTGTCCACTTCTCTGATCATATGACAGCTTCTCTTTCTACCCGTCTATTCATCTGTCCGTCTTTTTGTCAGTCTGTCTGTCCATCAGCCCGCCTATTTATGTGTCCATCTGACTCTCTGTCCGCCTCTGTCATTCAGTCTGTTAGTTGATTCATCTGTCTATCCGTCTGACAGCCTGGTCACTTACCCATGACGCTAACACCTGTGTCCTGATGATCCAACATTTCATGCTGAGCGTGGGCCAAAACCTGTAAAATATAAAAACATATAAAATAAACCTAAGCAAAAAGCCGAGCTTACATAAAAAAAATTTTTTTTTTAATTTGACGTCACAGAAATCTTGGCGACACTTCTCCGAAATTTTCAGTGTCATTTCGTCTTCCGTTGGAAATTCTAATGGATTTTGAACACTCCTAATATGGCCCCCATTTCAGAGCACCACGGTCGATATCACAATTTCGGGTGACGCCAGTGAAACAAATCAGTACAGGTCAATAGTTATGCAAGGTGCTAAAATTTGAAGTCGCAGGGGGCAAAATTCAACCCGTTAAAATTGTAAAAATGTAAGCTGTACGCAATGTCTAAATTGAAGTAATCAGGCTGTGCTCAGTCATAACAAACGTCCCATAAGAGGTATAACACTGCAAAACTATGTGTCATCGTTCACATCATTTTCGCTGTACATCTTCAGTTTTACTTAGAGCGACCCACTTCAGCTGGGATCTTCGAAGGGAAAGAACACCCTTCACGCACCGGAATAAAAAATAAATGCAGTTGTCGCCCGCGGGAGTATACAACGATAATGACTCGTTCGTAACATAATTATTTCAGAGACTGTGTCAAGAACAGATTTAATTCATAAATGTTTCCACTGACTAAATTTTTGTGAGAGAGCAGTGAGTAATTTTTACAAACGTAATTATTGTGCGAGCCAGCATAACTTGGTCTCGTAAACAATTTGTTTTGAACAGTTTTTTTTTATAATAGATAGACAGAAGGTGTGGGGAAGGACAGACGGACAGCGTAGGTGTGCATGACTGAGCACTTTTTATATCTCGTGTTTTGAACTAGGTTTAGTAGAGAGGGAAGGGGTGAGTGGGAATTAAATGTTATTGAGACGTCTGTTGACGTACAGAAAATCCGTGATCCAGAGTAAAAGCTCGGGGTTTTGAACATGTGAAGAATTTATTACTATAAAATTACATTTTATTGTCTTGAGTGATTCGACCTTTGATGTCGACCCAAGGTCGTTGCGTAGGGCTGTTACTTAAAATAACTCGGTTCGGCAGCTGAGCTAGAGGTGGTTGCACCAATCAAATGTATGAATCTGGACGGAAGGTTGAGACATAGCTTTAGTATTTAAACCCGTGCAGAGCTTAGATAGAGGCCACATGTAGACAATCCATTTACGAGGTGGACGGCGATAGTCCTCAGCCAGATGAGAGACATTTAAGACGCAGCGATTGAGCTGATATGTACAGTGATGGAGCATTGTCAGAAATCTACGCTCCTGAGCCCCAGTGTCGCGATGTGGGTTAGATGGGGAGAATTCGACTGACACTCTTTCGAGGTCCGCTCCCACAATCGACGAACACAAAAAAATACTTGCACTCTAAAAACTAAATAAATCAATTGCTTTGATTTTTAGCAGAACTGTAGGGCAGTTTAATTACAGGAATTAATGTAACAAATATAATTATAAATATAAATATCAATTCAAAGGCAACTGAATCTAACTAATGAAACTACAGCTTTCTATAAAGACTAACTTATTCACTCTAACTACTTGCAGGTCATATGAGTT
This sequence comes from Onchidella celtica, assembly GCA_963931925.1. Taxonomy (NCBI): domain Eukaryota; kingdom Metazoa; phylum Mollusca; class Gastropoda; order Systellommatophora; family Onchidiidae; genus Onchidella; species Onchidella celtica. The sequence goes on from OZ007584.1 coordinate 32,741,641, forward strand.
ATATGCCAAATAGAATCCGCGCACGTGGCGACGGAAAAGGCCATAGGTCGCCTTTGCAGCTGACAAGCCGGAAAGTGCAATCGTTTACTATCAGTTTTTATGTATATTCCATCAAAATACACTCTCTCTCTCCCCCTCTCTCTCTCTCAGTGTCTCTTATCTAGAAAGTACTCTAGACTCAACCTTCGTCAAAATCAACACTGTTCATGTTGCCAAGTTTCCTTTCATGGGTAACTTTTGAGTTGCTTTTTTTGGAACATGAGAGAACGCCAGTATTAGATATTTGGCTCCAATTCCAATCCAAGGTAACCATTTCTTTTTAAAAACAAATTTTCAAGCACATAAAGTGGCGAATTTTCTATGGAAGGAATGAAGCTTAAGCTTCGTGGCTCCTAATCCCGGAGGGGCTCTGAAGGGATATTTTTTAAATGGCTCTTTGGACCCCGTTGGATGTTGCTCTATTGTTGCTGGTTGCAAAGGGGCCCCAAACAGTTCAAGCTTCAGGGTCCCAAATATATAAAGCCCACGAGAAGAATACATGGAGGATACAAGGTTCTGAAGAGTACATGCGTTTTTCAATTACGGTAATAAAATAATGAAAAATTTTGATTTCGATTTATTTACCTTCAAAAAAAAAAAAGTCCAGGATATATATTATATATATCGTCTTTGTTTGCCTAATAACCCCAGTCAGCAATGCTATATTTGAGGGATATTGTCTCATGTATACTCCGTTAACTAAGACTAGAAAACAGTGTGCAGCTGAATCGTGCGCTCGCCTTGATGCTAATGTGAGAATCGGGGCAAACTATTGGCTTTCAAAAAAAAATGGTGCAAAGGCTTTCACTGCATCACCAGAAATGCTTTGAGAAAAAACAAAGTCACAACTGACAAGATTTAAGCCAAATATTCCACTCACACTGGTGGGGGAGAACGATAGTAAGCTGGTTCTGGACCTTCCGTGAGATGTTAGTATGAAAACTGTACTGACATTTGTTTGGCTTTTTTCTGGCTTTTTTTTCTAGCATTGTTTGGCTTAAACTTAAAATTTTAATCTGGCAACCCTGGCGCCGGTTCATTCCGTGTAATGATGCTAAAAAGTGAAGTTGACCTAGACTGGCGTATGTACATTTTTTGTGCATGTCACAGCGCAGCAGCTGCAATCTCTGCACAAAATGCGGCCCATAGTACGTCGCTCGCTACGTAAAGGCGTTGACCTCGGAACTGCCATGAATCGGGCTACCAGGTCTTTCGGCCAAACATTATGTAAAATGTTCCTGGCTTAAAACTGCCGAATGAGCTATATCAGACGCAGCTGTGCAGTAGGCCTACTTTAAAAAAAAAATATCTTTATGATAAATACTATCTGTTTCTCTGGTAACAATTACACATGCGTGAGTAAGCATGATTTAAACTATCCCAGCTGGCAATCATAAAGAAATCAGACACGTTGGAGAAACGTCAAGTTTACACATAGAAATGACATCGTCTCGATGTAGATCCGATGTTCCGACATCGCACCGACGTCGGTTTAATGTGGGGGACCCGATCCCATGGTAATACTACCAATCCTACGGAAATCTACTTCGAACTGACATAATAGTTGCTGGCTGGGTAGAGGCCATTATAAGGCACGTAGGCTCGAAAGAGGATCGGGGATTTGTCCCCAAAGCCTCTGAAAAGCGTACATGGAGGATACGAGGTTCTATACAGTACAAACATGCGCTTTTCAGTTAAGGTAATAAAATAATGAAAAACTTTGATTTTAATTAATTATTTACCTTTATAAAAGTAACTCGATGGATATGAAAGGCCTACGGGGGGGGGGGGGGGGGGGTGGGGGTTGTTGGGAGGAGGGTGTGTGTGTGTGTTAAAAATCGCCATAATTGAGCTTCAGTTTCAGTTTGGAGAAAGCACGTTAACACAAGAACGGTCAAAATGTGGCAAAAAAAGAAACAGTTGTATATGTACATAGCAATCAAGCTGGGCCTCGCGTAAGAAGTAATACAAAAACGATACAAATTTTAATAAATCGCGCAGGAAAATGGAAAGACAATTCAAGCTATCTGTTGACTGACCGGTCATATATCGCACGGCCACGTGAAATGAGTCGGGTGTCAAAAGCAAAGATGTCTCATAGAGAAAATCGAACTGAAGTAATGGAAGGTCGAACTATATATATCCAATTTTCGTTGGTCGAACTATATATCCAATTTTCGTTTTTCACAGAAATAAACATTTTAGCCATGTTTCTATTTCTATAATAAAATAAAGGTATCGTGCATCGTTTTTTTTTTTCGACGTTTTCTCGTGAAATGCCTGTCAAAGGAATCTGTACATCTCAACATCTTCAAAATTTCACCTGCCGACTCATTTCACCTGGCCGCGCGACATTATTATGCTAGGAAAAAGTAAGACGATAGACAGAGACCGATAGGACAGGAGAATGCCCCTATCAGAGGCGCACACCAGTTAGCTGCAATCGAGCGTGCATCATGTACAAGGATGTACGTCACTGATGGCTCATGGGCGACCGAAATGATTATTTCAACAATATCTCTGCCAGCCATATCTCTCCCTCTCTCTCCCGATCTCCTAGTATTACAATTCATGAAGTATTGGATTACTTCAGATTGGTAAGTTAATAGCACTGTCAGCAAAACCGAAAAATAAACCTCATTATATGCAACAACCACTCCCCCCCCCCCCCCCCCCCCACGATCTACTTATTTAGAATAGATCTGGTTAGTAGGATTTTCTGGACCCCCGATCATTGCAAAGCATTTTTTTTGGAGGGGGGGGGGGTGATATTTCATAGGAGTTAATATTCGAGCCATAGTTGTAATCAGGAGATGGACGGGACGGGGAGTTAATGATATTCCATAGGGATGGCACATAAAGTAGGGCTCTGCAACTCCATTTCAAGCAAATTTTGCCCTTCACCTACATTTAGACTGAGCTGTTGTATCAGTTTCAGTTACTCAAATTTGTAATTTGATCGTTACAGAGAATAGAGATTAGATTTCAAGGCAAACATGAGTAGAAATGAATGAGATCAGTTAAAACAGTGGTTTCATATCATTTTTGCCTGGTGACCTCGTTCAAAGCTCTGATGATTATCCTCCAATCTCCCCTTTCGCGTGATTTTTTTTCCATACGAGCTTTAGCAAATTCAGGAGCGGGGCAGCAACACATCCCCAAACACAGGTTATCGGGTAAGGGATTTCTCGTCCTATCGAACACCGCCATGGGTGCTGCAATCTCTGGACTGTGCCTGATATGACTCTGAACGCCACCGAAAATCCCTGGGATGTGCTGGATCTGTCCTGTGTTTTGGGGGGTCTGTTGCTGCCCCGCTCCTGAATTTGCTAAAGCTCGTAATAATAATAATAATAATATATTGCATTTATATAGCGCCCAACCCCGTCGATGACAAGCTCTGGGCGCTTTAACAAACTCTTACACACACACACGCATACACAAAAGAAATTCAAAAATATTTACTATTGTTGCTGCCGAAAAACACCCAGCCTAGTTTGTCTGAAAGAAATGGGTCTTCAGATGGCATTTGAAAGAACCAATGTCATTAATTTCCCTGGTTGTCTTTGGAAGAGTGTTCCAGATGGTAGGGCCAAGAAATGAAAAGGACTTTTCTCCTACAGTGGACAGATTCATTTTAGGTACTTTCAATTTTGTAGTGTCAGATGATGATCTTAATTGACGAGATGGAACATAGTAATCAGTTAAATCAACTAGGTGCGATGGAGCAGTATTATTGACACATTTGTGACAAATGGATGACAATTTGTACATTATTCTTTTCTCAACTGGCAGCCAGTGCAAACTCTGCAGAAGTGGCAGTGCTGAATCTCTTTTCTTTTTCTTCAAAACAAGTCTCGCTGCATTGTTTTGAGCAATTTGGAGTTTTCTAATATTTTTTTGTGAAATTCCAGCCAAAAGGGAGTTGCAATAGTCAAGCTTTGAAAGTACAAAAGAATTTACTAAAACAGCCGCAGTTTCAGTTGAAATAAGATGTCTGATTTTACCGATTTTCCAGATTTCCATGTATAGAATGCGAATGAGGTGACTAACCTGAGATGACATAGAAAGATTCGAATCAATGTAAACCCCTAGGTTTTTTACTTTTTTTGAAATTTCTATTGAATTAGTGCCAATTATCATCTCAGTTCTGTCCACTTCTTGCAGAACCCGCTCACGGCCTAATAAAATAACCTCAGTTTTATCCTCATTTAGAGCCAGTTTGTTTTGGTTCATCCAGCTTTTAATTTCTGTTATACAGTTTCCAGCCTGTTGCAGAAGGCTGTCAACATCGCATGGCAAGGCAGAACTGTAGAGCTGGGTATCATCAGCATAGAAATGATATTGTAAATTAAATTTCTTTATTTCATGTACAAGTGGAATAGTATAGATAGTAAACAAAATAGGACCAAGCACTGAGCCTTGTGGTACGCCATACTGAAGCGCATAGGAAAAAGATCTTATTTTGTTGGTTACAACAAATTGGTGGCGATTTGACAGATAAGATTCGACCCATTTAAGGGCGACCCCTCTGATTCCAAACGATGTTTCTAGCCTTCTGAGCAGGATTTCGTGGTCGATGGTGTCGAACGCTGCTGATAGATCCAACAAATTTAGTAGAGTAATATTTCCAGAATCTGCCTTTACTAATATGTCATTCATGATTCTTAATAGTGCAGTTTCAGTACTGTGGTTACTTCTGTAAGCAGATTGAAATGGTTCCAAGAGGTCATTATTTCTCAAATGACACATTAGTTGTTGTAATATCACCTTTTCAAGGATTTTTGAAAGAAAAGGAAGGTTTGAGACGGGTCTATAATTTTGCAACATGTTTTGATCAAGAGTCGTTTTTTTCAAAAGTGGTGTTACCCAGGCTGTTTTAAAATAATCAGGGACAGACCCACTTAAAATAGAGTTGTTTATTATTTTTGTAATAGTTGGAACCAGTTCAAGGTATGGAAAAAAAAAATCACGTTCCCCTTCCCATGCTTTGAAGTTAAACCTCTTCCGAGGCGCTATTTTCTCTTTATCTCTCCTTTTTTCTCTTCTTTCTCCGACTCCCTCACGCACGAACACACACACACAATCAGGAGTAAAGACAGAGAGAGAAAAACACACATACACACATACACTTAACAACAAGACCGTAGAAAGATTAGCAATACATTTAAAACCCAACTCATCTTTCTGTTCGGCTCACAAGGCCCAAAAATGCACCCCCCCCCCCCACCAAAGAGTCACAACCACCATGTTGAAAGTCCACGAGTTAAAGTATATCTTTAAAACATAACATTATATCATTTTGCACCCTTGCTTATGCAGCCTCCAGCAGTGCAAACTTCACCAGCTGGGCGCGATTAATGAGCTAATGGGAGGCGAGGATGTCACCAGGTCGCCATTATTAACTAAATTAGATATAAAATATTTCTCCCATTATTTATATATTGTTTAAGCACTCACTGATCCGTGATGTTCAAACCTCGTTTCGGATGAAAATTGGCTGGAGTGGTTGTGCTGAAGAGGGGGGGGGGGGCGGGTTGGCCTAGAGGCAAGGTGCTCGCCTCTCATGCCAAAGGTACTGGGTTGGAGCCCCCAATTGGTGCAGGCATGTTGGAATTTTTTTAGGGGGAGGGGTGAGGATTCCTGTCCTTGATCCTACGGTAGGCAGGATCGAGCACCTGGCCTTCTCAGATAAGGACGAAAAACTCGAAGGACCCGTGTGCACATGGCGGACGGTAAAGATACCTTGGCAGTTGAAAGTCGGGAACAGCAGACCGAACAAGGCCGCTGCCCCGGCAAAATTCTAAAACAAAAAGACTAGATCTACTCCCTACCACAAAAAAAAACCCACACAGAAACAGGAACAAGAAAAATAAAAACAAGAAATGTGAGGTGTAAATGTAAATACCTAAAACGATAAAACTGGAAAGGGACGTTAAACTGCAACAGCAATAAGAGCAATAAATACAGGACAAGATCAGCTGTTGCACCCTGAGACCCTCAGCACCAGGGCAGCAGGTGTTGAGTACAGTGGAATTTTACTTTTAAAATAGCTATCGTTCCACACAAGCGGATTTAATAATCTTACTGCATGTACACTACTTTTTAATAGAGTTAGAGAGTGAACGTGAGAGCACGTGAAACTTTACGACTGCGGAACCAAAAATTATGAACTTTTGTGTACTGTCTCAACTGTTTACAATAATAAAGTGACTATTCGGACGGCTGGCACAGTATCACGAACGATATTCGGCCGGATGTCATGCGCGAAAGGTCTGGGTGGCCGCATAATGTTCGTGATATTGTGCCACCAGTCCGAATAGTCACTTTGTTGCAATAGTGTTATCGCGAATGATATCTGGCCAGTCGGCAGAATAGTCGCTGCTTACAATAAATTACGTGTACGTGTACACATTTATTTTACACAAAATTCAGTTTATAATTAAGTGGTAAGGTCTCTACTTCTTACCATGTTTAATGCTCATGCAAGAACTTATTGCAACGGGGATATCTCTGATACCTTTTGAGAAATCTTGGTCAAAGTGTTTGCAGGGGCGAGGATTCCGCATAATCAAATAATCAGTGATTACCCTTCGAATATTAATTCTAAAATTACTACGCTTTTCAGATCGAGCCCAACTCCAAGTCCATTTAATCAGTTCAGCATTCTATTCTAACTCGCTATATCTGCGTTTGTTATAGTCCAACACCCCTCACCGAAAAGCATCTTTATAGGGACCTACACCTTATGAACTGGTCCATAATCAGTGATTAACAAAGACGAAGAAGACTTGAATACACCCACAAGCTGGCTATTTTCAGTAACAGTCATCCGCGACGCCTTCAAAATCATTTTTTTTTGGTTATTTGATGCTTTAAGTATTTGATGCTTTTTATACATCTCTTGATGTGTGTAAAAGTAAAACATCAGAATTCTTATAAAGGATTATCATTAAAAGTTGACATTCATAGTGAAAGCTCCTCTTAATGAATTTACGTTTTTTTTTTTTTTTGAGCCGCAAAACAACAACAAAAACAACAACAACAACAACAACAACAAAACGCATTTCGTCGAGTAGAATGAAAAAGTATAATCGGAAATTTCGCTGTGACAATGTGACTACCGTTCAATGGACGGCAATTCCAGCTAGTATTAATAATACAGTACATTCACATAGCACACTTTTCCTGACGGTTCAAGGCCTTTTAGAGGGAGAAAAGCACAACAGATCTAATCCACTGATATATGCATACGTGCATACAGACATAACTACACATACGCATATAGAGGGTTCATAGCAGACTTTGATGAGAAAATTCAAGGTTTTTTCAAGGTTTACACATACGCATATTATCACAGGGTTCATAGCAGACTTTGATGAGAAAATTCAAGGTTTTTTCAAGGTTTTCCAAGGTCAAATTTTTCATTTTCAAGGCCACAAAACACCGCGACAAAAACTACGCATGTCTGTGAATTGCTTATGCCCGTAAAAATCTGTGGCACGACACCGCCGTCTCCGTTTCCGTTAGGCCTAGCGCCTAGGCCCAAATTTTTTTGTTTTTTTCAAATCGATCGCATTTTTTTTTGTTTTTTCAAGAAAATTCACGGTTGTGCTCTGTTTTCCAGGCTTTTCAAGACCTTGAAAATAATTTTCGTTTTTGAAGGTTTTTCCAGGTTTTCAAGGTCCGCTATGTACCCTGATATTATATATTCGGAGGGGCCTTGAAGAAACTTTCTTAAACGAGTGAGTTTCTAGATAATGCCCTTTTGTTGCTAGTTGCCAAGGGGGCGTCATAACAGTTCAAGCTTCAGGGTCTGAAATATGTCGGTCCGCCACTCCGCCACCTGACCTTGAACTTCCAACGACTGGGCAGGCGTGGACAGTTCAAGGACTCTTTCATAATAGAATGCGTTCGGGCATGATGTTGAATGGTGAAAGAGAAAGATACTATACGCACGCACTCTGCAGCATTAATGAAACAGTTAGTGAATAACGCTTTACAATTTTGCTTCTGTTAAGGGAGAAAAAGAAAAGGGGCAGGTAGATAGAGAGCATAAACAGACAGACGGACGGGTGGGCGAGATAGATAGATAGATAGATAGATAGATAGATAGATAGATAGATAGATAGATAGATAGATAGATAGATAGATAGATAGATAGATAGTTGGATAGATAGATAGATAGATAGATAGATAGATAGATAGATTTTCCCCCCACATAAACTCAGAAGTTTCTGTTTACTGTTTTTAGCTCTCGGAATTTACACTAATTTCACGGTTCTCAGTTATATTGTATAAAGTCGAATCTAATTTCAGGATTTAATATTGTTCGTTTTTTTTTTTTTTTTTCCAAAATTCAAAATGAACTAGTCCGAGCAGTTTAATTTCGGAACTGACGATTCACCAAAGATGTTAAAATAGTATTAATACTATTTTAAGATCTTTGCGATTCACTTATATCGTTGCCATTTAAGTCCAAAAGATCGCGCGCGCTACTGTACTCGAAAGCCTCTCATGCAACTTCCCGTCCACTTGAGAGAAAAAAAACAAAACACAAACAAACTGAGACACGCGGGAAACTGTCGCAACTGGTAACTGATGTATGGAAAAACCAACACGGTGGCAGAGACAGACAGACAGACACGCAAACATGCATGCGGACACAGATAGTGAGGAGTCGCTGCGTCGTGAACTGTAGTGTTTTCCCGTCCTAGTTAAGTGTGAACATACAAAGAGAGCTTCTACCAAAGAATTCTGAAATATGTAATACTGATTTAAAATGGTCAAAGTATGCAATGTAAATAAAATAAATAAATAAAAAGAAAGCGCCAAAAGTATATCTTCCAAATAGTCCTAACATTTCGGTGAAAACTGTTCCAAATAGTCCAAACATTTCGGTAAAAACTGTTCCAAATAGTCCTAACATTTCGGTGAAAACTGTTCCAAATAGTCCAAACATTTCGGTAAAAACTGTTCCAAATAGTCCTAACATTTCGGTGAAAACTGTTCCAAATAGTCCTAACATTTCGGTAAAAACTGTTCCAAATAGTCCTAACATTTCGGTAAAAACTGTTCCAAATAGTCCTAACATTTCGGTGAAAACTGTTCCAAATAGTCCAAACATTTCGGTAAAAACTGTTCCAAATAGTCCTAACATTTCGGTGAAAACTGTTCCAAATAGTCCAAACATTTCGGTAAAAACTGTTCCAAATAGTCCTAACATTTCGGTAAAAACTGTTCCAAATAGTCCAAACATTTCGGTAAAAACTGTTCCAAATAGTCCTAACATTTCGGTGAAAACTGTTCCATATATGGAACATTTGGCATTGGCTGGCTTGATTATGGGGCACTAGAATAATTCAGCATTTGAATAAAATTTACATTCTGTGGACTCTGATGACTAAGCAACACTGGCTGCCAGACAATAATTCTAACATCGTCTGCAGAAACCACAAGAAAATGATGACTGTGACGCATAAACCAGTTCAACAAACGCAACGTGACCAGTCAATGGAAATATTTGATGAAGAAGAAGGAAAAAAAAAAACACCGATCGATTGTGCACTGTTGAACTTGGTAGTTCATAAGTAGGTAAGACCTTTAAGTAAGGGTCCCGGTGGAATTTTCCCCCCCTCCCGTCCGTCTGATCTGTGGGGTTTTTCCCCCTCCCAGTATGCCGTGCACCGTACCAACAGTTCGTTTTTCCCTCCAGACAGGTCATGAAAGAACGAACGACAGAGATTCTATTTATAGGGCCAATGTTTCGGTGACCCTTACGTTACAGCGGCATGGGTGAACTTTGTCATGAGGTCATGGGTCACCAGGTCACGGAGGTAACAGCTGATTGAGGAAGCTTTGGGGAAGTTGGATCACGAGTGATCTGCGTTATATCATCACCCCTAGGGCACAAGTGCTCTAGCTTCCTTGACGTAACGTTTGAGAAATTTGACCTCGAAGTTCGAGCTCCTCTGAAGAAGGAATAATGAAAAGGGCTGTTGAAGTACGTAAGCACTCCAAGCGTTTTGCGCTCACCCCGTCCTTATCCTCATTCCTAACGAGCGGACGGACGGGCGGACTAACTTTTTGAGGAGCTGTGTAAAATCAAAAGACAACATTACTTCACAAACACATACCTCGAAAAGTTGTTAAACGATTGGCCACATAATCAAATTAGGGGTGAGTGAGTGAACCACTTTCGTGACATAACCTCAAAATTTGAAAAATGTCGGATGCTAAAAATACGGCAAATACCCCTCGATATCAATTTGTAGAAAAGTGAACATAGAGCACTTGTGATTTCGGGTGACGATATGACTCAGCCTAAAGTCCTAGATACCATGAACTTACCGCTGAAACTAGTGTAACCGAAGATGTAGAAAAGAATGATACTAGACTAGATACAATAAGAAAAGACATCTGGCTCGTTTAGCGTGCACGAATTTCCTACAGCCACCTCGCGGCGAATGTGTGGAGGTCATGAACAATGCTGCATTTTACAAAGCCAATGTAAGGAAAATATTGAATTTTTTTTCACTGTTCAGCTATCATTGTAGACCTTGACTGAAGCCACTTATTTTGTAATGATAACTTCAATCGCTATAAGAAAACTCGATTTTTTGTTGTAGCCTACCCTTTTTTTTTTTTAGACGCAGTAGCACTATAACAAATCAGCACCATTAATTTATCACTATATCAAGCACTCTTTTCATGCGCGGCCAGGTGAAATGAGCCGAATGTGAAATTTTGAAGATGTTGAGATAATAATATAAACAGATTCCTTTGACGGGCATTTCATGAGAAAATGTCGGAAAAAAAAAAAAAAAACACCGTCGAGTCCATGCAAAAAACCTTTATTTTAAGATAGAAACATGGCTAAAATGTAAATATTTCTGTGAAAAACGAAATTCGATATATATAGTATTTCGACCCACCATCACTAAAGTTCGATGTTCTCAATAAGACACCTTTTGACACCCGACTCACTTCGCGTGGCCACGGGACAAATGTCTCTGAACTGAACGAATATACATGTCGTTCAGAGAAGGTTGTTGTTAAGGGACCGTAGCCAAATTACAAAGCCAAACAGTGAAAACACTGAGTTGTCTTCACTGTTCAGCTATACCAGAGAGTATGCTTGTATAGAGAGGTTTCACTATTGGTCGATTTACACTGCGAGACACGGGAGGCTCTGCAAAACCATTGTTAGCATGGAGTGGAAAGTAGGTCGCTGCGGTAAACAATATCCGTTTGTGCATTTCCACGGGGCATAAGAGCTTACAAACGGCTTTAACTAGTTTCAATCAGCCCAAAAATATGAACAAACCACAGTAAACAGATATGCACGCACACTATCTTTAGTGTAGGCGGTCTCTTTCAATTCTTCAATTTCTTGTTTACAGCAACGACCTAGTTTCGCGATTTGGCGGAAGTGAGATCTCTCTATACATCTATACTCTCTGGTTATAGCTTATAATGAAAACTACCACTGTTGTCTAACAACAGCTTTCAACGAACGCGAGCTATTCTCAGTCTATCAATGAAAAGTTAAAATTATAACATTATCTCAGTGCCTTACGAGTTCTGGGGCCCAGATAAGACGTCCTTCGGGCCTGGCCCGGTACAGTCTGTTAGGTACGGTGTGACGTAATGCAGGATTCAGGGCATACGGTAGGGGTGGTCTTACTGGTCACTGGGTAGGTCTACAGGGCCATAGCGTGGTCCGCAAGCCGCATGCAGGCTACAGGCTTCCCTTCACCCGCCAGAATTTGTTGGATAGCTCTTTGATTTAATGATTAGTACGAAGAATGAAATGGGGGAATTTTTTTTTCACGCTCAATTATTTAAGCGTTGATTGAGAATTTAATGCTAGAGAAAGAACACAGGTCTCTCTCTCTCTCTCTCTGTGTGTGTGTGTGTGTGAGAGAGAGAGAGAGAGACAGACAGACAGACAGACAGACAGAGAGAGAAAGAGGAGATGGGCGTGAGGAGTAAGAGAGTGAAAAAAGCGAGAGATAGAGCGAGAGAATGTGTTGTCTTTTGTGTGTGTACTTGTGAAAGAGAGAGAGAGAGAGAGAGAGAGAGAGAGAGAGAGAAAGAGAGAGAGAGAAAGAGAGAAAGAGAGAGAGAGAGAGAGAGACAGACAGACAGACAGACAGACAGGCAGACAAAAAGAAATGGGGTGGAGGTAAAAGACAGTGAAAAAAAGAGAAAGAGTGAGAGAGTGTGTGTCTTTGAATGTGTACTGGAGAGAGAGAGAGAGAGGGAGATAAACTCACACAGAGGCATGCACACACACACACACACTAACGTAAACGCCATTGAACCGAAACACCATAAAATTCAAGGAAAGCTAGTTTTAATCTAACAATGAAGAGCTAAAAGTAGAACATCTGCAATATCAGCCACAGTTTATCATCACGGACAAACACACGATCTTGCACTCATGTGGGCCAAAACATGACCTATCCAGTCCCAGCAGATAAGGGACTGGGTCAAAATGCAAGGTGATCCAGTGGGGACAACGAACGCTCTTTTGGCCTGATTTTTTTCCCCGGAGTAACCAGTTGTGCCAGGTGGCCAGATAGGATTGTTTTTGTTTTTGTCTTGCATAGTGGATATTTTTATCCAAATGTGGCAAAAAGGAAAAAGTTATATGTAGCAAAGCCTCGTGTAAGAAATATTAGAGAAACAGTACGATAATACGTAAAGGAAAAGGAAATACACCAGAAAATGTAACAAGGATAGGATCTTTTCCTGTGTTCTACAACCGGTTGTTTTCCTTTTGCGTTTTCTTGTATCGTTTGGGTATTGTTTCGTAAAGAGGCTTTGCTACATACAACTTTTTCTTTTTGCCACATTCTGACTTTGCTTCAAGCCTTACTGTCATCCCGCATATTTTTTTTTTTTTTTTAATGGTATTTTTGGATATTTCTATGAAAGTTTTAATGTTAGGGTTGGGACTGGGTTAGCCACCTGGCCACAAAAGCCTATGCGTGGGCTTCACGGCCAAAATAAGCCTAGGCGCGTGCTAGCTGTCTTTCATCGGCCGAGCAGTTGGATGATGACGTCACGACCCAGAGGTTCAATGATACCCCGGGCACCAACCAACTTGTTGAATCTCTCTGAAAGTCAATGTCATGACGTCACCATCCAATTGTTCAACCAATCAAAATCCACGAGTGTGCCCCAAGGCTAACTTTTTTCGGCAATTTGCCACTAGTTGGCAATAAAACTCGCATCGCGATCAATTTGAATATTGTCAAAATTGGCAAAAAGATATCGCCTGGGTATTATTTCTTACGCGAGGCTTTGCTACATACAACTTTTTCTTTTTGCCAAATTTTGACTTTGCTTTAAGTCTTGCCGGACCCCACAGTTTTTCTGTGTTTTTTATAATATTTCGTCATTTCGGATACTACACGGCCCAGAAAGATCCCAGTCCAGTGTTTCTCTAGCTGGGGCGCAAGACCCCAGCGAGGGGGGCGTGGTAATATCTTGGTGGGGCGTGGGACTTCAAAATAGGGCATTGGGATTTATACTGTGTACTAACTTTATCAGATCATTTTGGGAAGCGCAGGTTTTCTTTTTTTTTTTTTGAAAACTGAAGTAGGGCATGGGATTTCAGAATGGTGCGTAGGGATACACAGCTGTACTGCATATTATTATTTACTTTTTCCAGAGAGTATAGTAGATATAATATAAAGAGAGGTTTCACTATTGGTCGATTTGCACTGCGAGACACGTAAGGCTCTGCGAAACCACTGTTAGCATGGAGCGGAAAGTAGGTCGCTGAGTTAAACAATACCCGTTTGTGCATTTCAGCGAGGCGTAGGAGCTTACAAACGGTTTTAAATAGTTTCAATCAACTCAAAAATATGAACAAACCACAGTAAACAGATATGCACGCTATCTTTGGTGAAGAAGGTCTCTTTCAATTCTTCAATTTCTTGTTTACCGCAGCGACCTAGTTTCGCGATTTGGCGGAAGTGAGATCTCTCTATACATCTATACTCTCTGCTTTATCCGACCATGGTAGGTTAGACAAAATAAAGTTTGAGAAACACTGTCCTGTCGTTATCTCCCTCTACATTTTCCCTCCTCTCGTCTTGAAACGCTGAGCAATGTCAGCTGATAGTCATAAACTGCTGGACTTTGGCCGAGATACTAAGTCTTGGCAAGCAGCTGCTCAAGTGTCTGTGGGCGAGATCTCAATTTTGGGGCGGAGGGCGGGGATTAATTGATCAATCATTAGTCCAATCCCAATTTTAGGACATTATTCGCATATTGATCCATATAAACAGACCACAAACAAGAGACTTATCTCTGGTGTGGGCAGCAAACAACCGTGGGCGCAGTCATTGAACTGAAGCTGACCTAGTTTAATCTCTATTTGACCTGTCAACATGATTGTGGCGTCACACCACTCCACTTTTGTCCTATTTACTGTTGGACTATTTACACTGACTAGCCATCAGCTGACGGGGTGGAATTTCACACTGTGACAGGTCACGGTGATAACATGAGGATATTGGCGTAAACAAGGTGGGAATGACACGGATTTAGTGCAGGATATTGCGTAGAATCTTCGCAGGTTCCTGTCACGCTTGGAGGAAAACAAAAGTTTGTTTTGGTATAATTTTCCTAGCAATAGTTCCTGTACCTGTTGGAGCTTCCAGAACGCATTTGATTGTTTACTGGGTTTTAGCGAGCGATAGTTCCGTCTTTTATCTGTGCTGTTGATACCTCACGAACGCACTTGGTTAAATTATTTAACATACAACAGCCCTATATATTTTGTTTGCTTGTTTGTACATGATACATGCATTTTTTTCTTCTGTATATTTTCTTCTATAACAGTTCCAATACATGTTTCATGTGTCTGTTTGTACAACTACAACCTGAATGTTTTTGTCTGGCTTTATGTTTATGCACGCAACAGTTCAATTTCGTTTGCTTCTGTGTATGTTTGTTTTACTGTAAATATAAATTATGTTTGTTTATACTTCACGTGTCAAGAACGCAGTGCTATTTATATATTATGTTATTAATATCATTATTATTTTTAAATCCCACTGGAAAAACACATACAAATACAATTATCCATGTCCGGTCAAAGTCTAATTTATCACGTCAGAGTCGATTGTGATAGGTCACAGGATACCGGACGTTATCAATGTTTTTATTCCACGTTTAATGTTTGCACAGTACAAAAAAAAAAGGATGTTCTGAAGCGGATACAAGGGCCGAACATAGTAACAACATAATATATCAAAAGAACTCCGCCTCTACCGATTGGCATTCCCAATTCAGCTTTTAATTGTCAAAATACGGAAATTAACAAGATGTTTACGGAACTTGAAATGTGCATGTTTGTGCGCACCGGCAGAAACTGCGGCAGTGAGCGCATTGGTCAGTCTGTTTAATGAACGCTGAACAGGATTTCCTTGAAAATAGTGTATGTGTGCGTGTTGTTTTTCACATACTAACTGGTTCAAAGTTTCTCTTTGAGACTAATCCCATCTGACAAAAAATGCGCTTTGAGTTTGAATTTGGATAACGCAACAAGTCTTAACGTTGACGCTGGTCGTTTGTGATGTGACAAGCAGATTACATGTATGTGAATTTAAGCAATCTCTACAGCGCTCATGGACTTATCGCTACTTTATGTTGCCTTAAACAGCATTATGCACAGTATTTACATTTAACAAGTTCTCTACTCTGGTCTCGCCTACCATTAACACATGGATCCACTTTCACACCAGCTTGTGGGACTGTAGGGCGCCCTGTACGACGAAGTTAACAGCGATAATTTCAAATTTTAAAAACACCATTTTTAAAAATTATATTTATACTGATTTAAAACATTTCACTCTATGATTGGATGCCCCGGGGCCGTAGCCCCCCTCCCCCGCCCCCGCCTCCCTATCCACAGGCCATTGTGTTTCCATCCCGAATGTCAGGTCACCCTGAGCTCACATTACTACACTACCCCTACATTGAAAGTATGAACTAGGACAAAACCGCACACGTACTATAAAATAAATTATTATTCTGCTGCACGCGTGCAAATGTTTTTACCTTCACACCTGTTGCGATCTCTCATTGTCTACATATATTTATACGTTGTTTTTTGTTTTGTTTGTCGTTGTTGCTGTTTCTTGAGTTGTTATTTGTGCACAGGCTTATGAATTATGCAAGACGTACGGATACAGTGATACGTGCATTTTTATGGAAACAGATGTTAGTATCGAAAACAAAAAGAGTCCAGAGGAAAAAAAATACGCCATTTACATAGCTTTGGTTTCTGTTCAATTTCCATTTTATAGTGACCAAAAGAAACAGTCAGTATTACGAAACTATAACCCAAATAGAACAACAGTAAACATGTTAAAAACTGACTAATCAATTTGGGCTGCGTTGACGTCAACCGTCTTTCTCCGTAAACACGACAGACTTGGTGAAAAACCACAATAACAAGTCGAACCAGCTGCCAGAGCATGAGACATGAAGATGACACAAATAGAAATAAATTTTCCAGTACATGTATGTGTCACCCCCCCCCCCCTTTTTTGCAGTTATCAAAGAACAGGGAGTTATCACACAAAATTTCCAGCAACACCGAGACCCCTTTTGCACTGACACTGACAGCGCTCTTACTGCCCTAACATGGGATGCGTTTACAAACACAGAACGTGTAATAGTCTGTGGACAAAAGCTGCTGGGGTTGCAGTATGTGTGCTCATCTGGTCAGCGGGCGTTTCTAGCAACGTCTCCTCTTGTCTTATCGATCTGCTATGACGTTATTCTGTCTTTCGTCTTGATTTTTTTTCTAGCACAATGTGATCGATACCGCGCCGACGTGCTTTCTTCGATGTCAAACAGTATGTGTGCGTAAATGAGTAGTCACGTAAATTATCTCTGTCCCTTTCACTCACTGTGAACGTAAAACTGTTGTACGTGTTTGTATGAGTACGTGTATGTGTGTGTGTGTGTATGTGTGTGAATGTGCATGCGAGCGCACACAATGGCCCACACTTATTAGATCTATCATCTCCTTGTCTATCACTGAGTTATGTAAACCTCTGTGTGTGTGTGTATGTGTGTGCACATGCATGTGCATGTGTTTCACGTAATGACCCACATCAATTATATCATCCCCTTGTCTATCTCTGAGTTACGTAAACCTGTGTGTGTTTGTGTGTAAATGCGTTTGCACGCAATGATCCACACTTACGATTAATCTCGTAAACCTGTGTGTGATCGTGAGTGCGCGAACGTGCGTGTGTGTACACGTGTGTGCAAAATGACCCACAGCTATTCTCCCTATGACTGTCCATCTGCAGATGCACAATATGTAAATTATAGTATAAAAAACAAGCCATGCGTATCCAACCACCTCTCTACCACTGACCTCATACAGAATGATGGTGTACACTATAATCGTACTGATCTGACCAGTATCGAAACAGCACGATAACCGAATGAGTCTGTGGCGCAATGGAAAATTTTGCCATTCTCAATGTAGAGTTCATGGCGTGATCTGACACCTGTACAGTTTACATAACTCTTAATTGTGATGCACGATTACTATCAATCATGGAAAACTGCAAGAAAGAGAGAATGTACGAAGAAAGAAAGAAAAAAAAAACGAAGAAAGGACGGAATGAAGAAAGAATGAATGAACGGAAGAAAGAATGGAAGAAAAAGAAAGGAATAAAGAAGAAAGGAAGAATGGAAGAAAGAAAAAGAAAGAAAGAAAGAAAGGGATAAAGAAGAAAGAAAGAATGGAAGAAAGAAAAAGAAAGAAAGAAAGAAAGGGATAAAGAAGAAAGAAAGAATGGAAGAAAGAAAAAGAAAGAAAGAAAGAAAGAAAGGGATAAAGAAGAAAGAAAGAATGGAAGAAAGAAAAAGAAAGAAAGAAAGAAAGAAAGGGATAAAGAAGAAAGAAAGAATGGAAGAAAGAAAAAGAAAGAAAGAAAGAAAGGGATAAAGAAGAAAGGAAGAATGGAAGAAAGAAAAAGAAAGAAAGAAAGAAAGGGATAAAGAAGAAAGAAAGAATGGAAGAAAGAAAAAGAAAGAAAGAAAGAAAGAAAGGGATAAAGAAGAAAGGAAGAATGGAAGAAAGAAAGAAAGGCAGAAAAAAAAAGAAAGAAGGAAAAACGCGTATCTGACATTAAAGGTCACCATCTTTAGCTGCCAAGCATCAGCAACACAAATTGCCAGCAGAAATCGATCTTCGTGACTGTAACAACTTTTTCTGGAGTATTCTCAACCATCTCACCGCCCTAACCCCAAGCAACGAGTTTTTCCACCCAACGCATTTCTAGAATATTCCTGTCCATTCTGGGGCTTCCAAACCCTGGTTAGACGGGGACGTGTCACTGAAGACCCTCTCCACCAATTCTACAAGATAACAGAGCAATGAGATCATAAAATTCGTAGATCAGAAAATTTTCCATCAGCCAAGACACTGTGACAAGGGAGACAATTTGGTCGTGTCATGACTTTGCCATCGCTGACAAAAAAATTTCCATAAATGTCTGTTCGTCACCTTAGATCTGAACTAGGCTATTTCAAACGGAAGTATTCCGCAGATAGGTCGATCTTTAAATTGGCATGACCGTTTATATATAAATATCAATGTATTACCAGTTTTTGTATTGTGAACACGGGGGGGCCTGTCTAGATGGTGTCAGCTCTATCACTGCTGACAGAGAGAAGAAAACTTTTCCACGATGTCTGTCTGTTCGTCCCCTTAGAATCTGAACTCGGCTATTTCAGGCGGAATTATTAATACCGTTACGTATTTGTCATCAGAACGCCATGTCCAATATTTGCTGCCGACTCTATTTACTGAGTAACTTGCCATCCTTTAACGAAAGGTGCTATTTAATTTAAAATCAATACACGTATCACACAAAATTTGGACACGATCAGAAACGTTGTTGTATATTACGCCATAAAATGGAATATCCAGGGATAAATTACTGGATTAGCCAGAAACTATTACATACAACCTGGAATAATCCTATTACAAAGGAAGTAAGGCCTCCAATGTTATCATGAAAGGCTTTTTAACCGCCGAGACTTAAAATTAAACTCTACAAAATATCATATCATGTATAGAAAGACGTACAGGTGCATTCTGGCATATTTCAAAAGGTCTTGAAGTTCGCTGTATTTTTAAGACGTTCGTTCATTTTGAGCCATAACTGAGTTGAACAGATGAAAAATTTCCGACATTTTGAGCCGGGAAAAAAAGACGCATTTTCTTCGAATTAGAGTAGAATTAAAAAGTATGACAGGAAATTTCGCTTTCCCTCTCAATTTACACATTGTGGGACCTTAGTTCTTGTAAAAATAAAAGCAATTCCGTGCTTTCGCAAAACACTTGCTGACGGTGTAGTGTGCACTATTGCTACATGTAAGCTTAATTTAACGTCCTAGATACCTTCCCATCCCCACCCACGTCCCGAAATTCGAAAATTTTCCCTCAGTTAATACCCCATGGCTTTCAAAAGATGGCCGGTCTCAAGATTTTCAATATGTAGTCTTCCCCTGAGAATTACAGTTATTCACACGGAATACAAAATACTGGCAACAGGGCCCCACCCTTTACTGATCCTATCTATTGTTGCTATTTTGACCACAAAGCTAACGAACCTAGTATTTTTCCAGTATGTCAATGTGCACGCCGTCTCAAGAACTTTGCACAATTTTAAGATGATAGCACACCAAGAACTCTTTGTCTGCCAGTAGCCGGTGAATCGGTTTTCCCGCTGGCCACGTTTGTGCCAGTCACCAATATATCAGTGCACACGAATGCTAGGCTATTTTGTTTCAGGAAGAAAGAAAGTCGACTTTGTATTCATACATGTTGCTGTGTAGTTAGTCTCCATTCATCTCCCCCACTATTTTCTTCCTGTAGTGGTGAATCTGGAAAAATTCAACGCCCACAAAGAGTTAAGTCTGTTTTGTCTCAGTGGGCGAGGTCTGTCCTGTCGTCAGCTGCTTGAAGACAGTTTTGACCAACCCAAATTAGTGAGACGGGCTTCTCCTTCAATCTCGTCAATGCGCATGGCCCCGTTTAATTCCAGTGTTTACATCTCACACTCCAGTCGAGACAAATCGGACTTCAGAGCGTGCACTATCCAGCCTAACGCTGCAATTGAACTTGGAAAGGGAAAGGGAGGTGGGGGATGGGAGGGAAGGGGGGGGGGGGAAGCATCTACCCAGAAACTGAGCCAGAGCCACAATTTGGCGATGTCATATCTGTTTTCAGGTAGGATTTATAGATAGAAAACTAATTCCGGTTCCTAGAAAACTTTTCTTTTGTTCCCCGCACCCAAATGTCCAGTAATCCTGATTGTTGCTGACACATCCGGGCATACATCCTTCTGAGAAATTCTGAGCCACAATTTGGCTATGTCATGCCTGTTTCAGGTATCATTTATAGAGAACTAATTGCGTTTCCTACAAAATCTTCTTTTGTTCCCAGCACCCAAATTTAATCCAAATTGTTGTTGACGCATCGGGGCACACATTTTCTGAGAAATTCTGAGCCTTATTTGTTTCGTATCCTCACGTCCTTGTAGTGTTTTGCATGTGTGTCCTCTTTCACACATACAGGTGCGCAACAGATTTTTCTTTCCCGCTGACAATTACCTGTTCCTTCTTCATTCTATCACTGACAAAAACGCAG
Organism: Onchidella celtica; assembly: GCA_963931925.1. Taxonomy (NCBI): domain Eukaryota; kingdom Metazoa; phylum Mollusca; class Gastropoda; order Systellommatophora; family Onchidiidae; genus Onchidella; species Onchidella celtica. The sequence continues at coordinate 32,762,384 of OZ007584.1, forward strand.
GTATAAAATGCAGCTTTTACCTTCTCAGAGGTGTAGGTATACACAAATGTGCCGGGGGGGGGGGGGCATGTTTTACTAGTTTTACACATACGACGCGAAGACAGCATTCTTTCTTCAATAAATGTGCACATAAATCGTGCTCCCAGTTGAAATAACGATAATGCTTGCAGTCTTTGGCAGGCATCACACTAAGCCCATTCAGATACAGCCAGATGCTGGCAAAAGTGTAGGCCTACACACCATGATTTCTTGTATTTTCTTAGTAAATTCAGGAAGATCCTATCATACTAAACCGGGCCAGACACAGTCAGCTTCTGCCATTATTTCTTTGGAGTACATTTTGCTGGCATCATCTGACCGGGCTTAGTATAATACCCCCATTATCTGGTTCATTTATCAAACTTACTGAATGAGAAGTGTATTGATTCGACAGGTTTGGAGTATTGTGGCCTTCAAAAATAAATAATCCAACCTCACTATGAAATTGCTTCAGAAGAGCAACCAGTTTCTTGATAAATTTCAAGGGCAGACCCGTGTTAGTATTAGAATAGAGGTAACTTTATCTCTTTATTATTACAAGTATTTTACAAACTTGGTCTAACTTAGCTTTGTACAATTTGCAAGTGCCGGCAGCGTGACTTGGACCCACCATGTACCGTGCCATACTAACATGGCAGCCTTCTGTGAGATGATGGCGCAGAGTCAGCCAGCATATCATTTTTAAGCTATATATTATATAGTGCAAACCATCTGATATAGAGCTACTTAACTTATAGCATTATTATGTGGCAACTGCACAAAGGCAGAAGGGATCTGCAACAAGACCGCTCCTGAGAAGCGTTCGACTCTTGTACAGTTCCAGATTTTGGTGCACCCCACCCCCGCAACCAAATAAATCGTACATCATGAAAGTAATCAGCAAATATTGAGACATGCAGAGACAGCGTAGTGTTTATTTCAAACTGTATGATTTTTTAAAATGTAAAATTCCAAAGACATTAATATTTCATTCACTCATTGGAAACGGGGAAAACATGGACAAATTTACACCAGCAGCTAGGAACAAAGGAAAGAAAGAAAGTGTAAACACGTTCAGAAGCAGTTTTATCTCATACAATAGGAAAGAAGAAGAAGACCCCCCCCCCCCACACACACACACATGACCACATACACACCCACACACACACACAAAAGAAAACAAAGAAACTCAGACACAGACTTTTCTCGGGTCAATGGTGAGTAAAACATACAGTATCACAACAACAGATTAGAAAATGATAGTACACATGGTGTCACAGGTAATGGCTGACTGCCCACCGATTTCTTGTCTCGATACACAAATGTAAAGAAAATGACCCAAATTTTACTATTGGAGAAAACACTTTTCTCTCCCTCTTTTATCTTTCACCGGCATTCAACGAGAAAATTATTATTATTAGAAGCCTTATTATTAGGCCGTGACCACAGGGCCGTGACTTCTATGCCCTCCACAAAAGCAATCGATCACCCCCGCCCCCCTTGCCCCCTTCTTATGGGATACGCCACTGTATGTGATCTTCACACCTCCTTTCACCATATTATGCCACTTTACAGACACACACACTAAAAAAACACGACAACAACGCTACCAGTAAGCCAGATTTTGACGGATACCCAAACCTGCCGTAAGGGACCACCTGGACAATACGGACGCTAGGAAAAGGGGGGGGGGGGAGAGGGGATAGTGGTCTTCCTCTCCTCGTGACTCAAAAGTGTACATAAGGCAAGTGGCCACCCGTTGGACTTAAAAGCTACTGCGCCATGCTGACATATAGGGCCCAACATTTAGGCTCAGGCCCCCTAGAAACCAAAGGACCTCAATCAATGACATGGCAGTATTTAGTGACAGAACGAAGATGGCACAGAATTACCCAACGCATCCATTTTTCTTCACTGAATTTGCTATTTGAAATGAATTTCGAAATAGTCATATAATATTAAAGTCTAAACTCGAATGTACATTTCCCATAAACAAGAGCTTTAGTGAGAGAAGCACGCATCCTTTCTCATCTCCACCCCCCCCCCCCCAAACTGGTGCGAACCATCTGATCTAAAGCTATGGAGTCTGGGTGACAAGGGGTTGGGGGGGGGGGTGGGAAAGAAGGGGAGGGGACCTGCGTACCCATTTCAATTATAGTAATGAGTTAAAAGGCATTTTTTCACCAAGCAATTGAAGTTGCTCGCTTGTAATGTAATAAATACATATTATTATAGTGTATCTACATTTCATCTATTGAAATAAAGCAGGCAAAATGCTACTGAAAGTATTGGAACAGCCAAAGCTTTTGATACTCTGGCAGAGATTCGTGCCCTCGTACAAGGAGGAGGAGGGGAGGCTTGAGGACAGGTGTATGAGAAGCGCCCATGGGGGAAGAAAGAGGAGGGAGAGGTCAAAGGTCGCCCAAAGCGAGTGTGCGTGATCCCTCACTAGGGCCCTTAAGCACCACAATACTGTCCAGGTTAACAAAGAAGGGTTGAGAGAGAGAGAGGGAGAGACAGAGATAAAGACACACACACACACACAGAGAAAGAGAGAGAGAGAGATGGAGGGGGAGGGGCGAGAGTGGAGAGAGAAAGAAGGACGAAGGAGAAAGTTGCTGTGACCTTTCCCTACTGACATCAGATCTTCTGTTTGTTTTGGCTCCTGAACAAGTTCTTAAAAATAACTCCTGGTGTAGTTCGATCTCCCTACAACAGGAGTGGGGGGGGGGGGGGGAGGGGGGTTCAACCCATTTTACTTCTAGACCCTGTTCAAAGCTGTGACCACCTCCCCCATCAATTTACCCCCCTCCCCCTAAAGGGAAATTGACCATTACCTCCTTCCCCCACCTCCCTCTAGCTTGCCCTCACTCTTTCTCTCCTTCCCATTGGCACACTCACAAGACAAATATGAAACAATCTCACTTTGATACACACGAAGAAAGAGAAAACGCACACAGATGCAGGGAAGGAGGAAGAAGAGAGAGAGAGAGAGAGAGAGAGAGAGAGAGAGAGAGAGAGAGAGAGAGAGAGAGAGAGAGAGAGAAAGAGAGAGGGAAAAAGAGAGATAGGGCGAGAAAGAGAGAGAGAGAGGTATTTTTATGTTTCGACCGGCTATCGCCTACCGCCGTCAGTCTTGAAAATGTCACGGCGATCTCCAGACTGAAATCTAGTGTCAGCTGCTCTTTAACCCCCCCCCCCCCACCCCCCAAGCTGATTTTGACATTCTTACTGCATACGTGTAAAAACTGCTTTGTCATGTGCTCAACCAACCTTCCCCACCCTCCCACTGACCCACCCATTCACTAATCCATGTTCTTTACTGGCGAGGTATTGTTACTTTGTCCACTTACATCACTCAACCACATCCAAAATAGGGCCCCCCCCCCTCTCTTTCCTTCGCCTCCAGCCTTCCCAGTGGCCACACTTGCTCATTGCCATTATACAGCACTCATCCACACTCCAAAAAGGCTGTTTCTTTCGTTTCCATCTGTCCTTCCTTTCTTCCTCCCTCCCCAGCCCTTGCTCACTGATCACTCATCCACTCTCAAACGGCCATTCGTCTCCCCCCCCCCCTCCCCTCCTTCCTTCCCAAAGCCCGCACTTGCCTACTTACAGGTTACATCACGTATCCACACGCCCAATAGGCCACAGCTCTCTTCCTTCTCTCTCTCCCCTTTCTTCCTAAAGCTCGTTGTTTACTTAGCCCCACTGCCCCCCCCCCCCACACCGTTCCAGAACTAACAGACGGGGAAACACGAGTGTGACCTTGATCTCTGTGTTTGTTCCCCCTTTCCTCCCCCACCCCTGACTATCAGTATTCAACCATCCTCTCCCCCCTCCCTCTTTTGGTAAATCTGGCGTGCTCGAACGTACAGCTGTAATATTAATATAATAACAGCAAGTTTTCACCTGCATGCACTTGTTTGTGTAAGGTAAACATGAACGGCAGTTTTACATGTAGCTATGACAATGTGACAAGTCAAGTGTTGACAGCAGGTTATTTTTGTTTAATGACGAGCCCATAGCAAAATAAACAAGTAGGGACAGGGACAGCCTAGGATGTTTACCCGAAAAAAAAACCCACCACAACTGTTGCTTCTGTTTGCAACGTTGTCCCCTTTTCAGTAGGCTCAGACATAGCCCTGTACTCAGACATAGCCCTGTACTCAGTAGGCTCAGACATAGCCCTGTACTCCCAAGTCCATTCTTAACCCCTTTCGTTCAACTTGACTGATGAAGTTTTTCTACCATGTGGTCGCATCATAATATTATTTCTAATTCATTAAGGGTTACCTGGCCAGGTAAGTTCACTCTGATCATGAACACTGCTTCTATCCCAGACAGACACTCACATTCAAAGTAATGCAGTCCAAATCTTTGTAAACTGTAGCATTTTGTCACCACAAAGTCGTCGTGTCACCAAATCCGAAAACCAACATTTACTACTATAGTAACTCCAGGTCTCCGCGCTGGGTAGACGAATTACATCAGAAAATCAATTAATGCAACTTACCGATTCCGGCAGTTTGGCAGGCCCTGCTGAAAAATTAATGACAAATTTTGGTTTTTCTTCCTCTCTGATGTCTCCCATTTTGCTAAGTTTGCTGTTTCTTCCGTTCATGAGAATGAGGTACGACTAGTTTGCTATCGAGAGGCCGATGCACCGTCTTGCATCACGTTTTATAGAGAACCTCGGTTCCGCATCAATTAATGTTTACATCGCGCGATTGGCCGGGCGGTCTTGTGAAGCGATCTCCCATTGGTTAGTGGGCGCAGACTTTAGTCGCGCAGCCGCAAACATTCTAGCACGTGACACGGGCATGTTGGTTTTTCATCGAGTGACATGAGAACGGGGTCATGGTTGAGAGTGGTCCAGCGGGAGAATAAAAGCGTATTTCATCATTTCTTGCTGGGGAAAATATTCAATAATGTTTCCCCAACTAGGATTTCATCAGAAATTAGTCATGCTAGAAAGTTTTCATTCAAAAGTGTTAACTTTAAGATGTGCTTCGCCGATGCACACCACAATCGAGCCATTCACGACTCCGCCCCGACCATTCCCCAAATATGGAAGGTGTAGTAAAAACCGGCAGCCATTGCTTCTTACAAATATGGTTAAGACTTACTAATATGGAAGATGGCCTACATAGCACAGGGCGGGCCGATTGGCCAGATACATTGGCCTCTGCTGAATGGAAGAAGATTGATAGAATTCCCATTCAGCGAGTTTGACCGTGTTAACGGCAAGAGGAATCAAAATTGAGCAGTAAGGCCCAGTTTACGTTGATAAAAGAACCGACGACGACTTTGGAATATATATAGGTATTTTCCCAGCAGGCGAACTTTCGGATTGTGAACTTTTAACCCGACCTTGCAATTTTTCCCCTTCTTTCTTCTTTCACACGATCAAGGTGCTGTCCGGTTAACTGCCTCGATGTGGCAGCCAAAAGGGTCTGTAGTTAAATCCACTGCTGTTTGCAGTAAAAAAAAAAAAAAATTATTGTTATATAAAGCCAGACTGCATGGCATTTTCCAGCAGCTAGACTATTTTTAATATAGTTTGATTGCATTTTTTTTTAACGCTAATGGCCTAGCGAAATGTTCCATTTGTAGCCCCACTTCCTAGAAGTTAGAACCGATAGTGAACGGATTTTCAACTTTCTTTGCTTCACGACTCCTCACAAAACTACGATCACCCGTAAGCCGACCGCCCCCCCCCCCCCCAAAAGGTAGCAAAAAAGAAAGTTTACCTCTACCCCTACCATCATACAAATTAATTTGTTTGGAAACACAGAAAACACGTTATCTCCACCCCTCCCCCCCCCCCCCCCTCAAGCACACACGCGGGGCCAGGAGAAACACATTATATATAAATATTTATTGACAGAGTAAGAGAGAGAGAGAAAGAAAGATAGAGAGAGAGAGAGAGAATCTGATAGAATGAGACAGAAGAACACATTTATCTGTTGTTTTTGCGCAAAGCAAGTCGGAGAGAAAGAGGAAAATTAGTACATTATATTCATTATCTATTATATAAATTGTTTATTTATTTATTTATTTCATTTAAATGTATACATTTTTATGTTCGCCCCAGGATCCCCCCTGTCAAGAGCGGATTTAGTTCATAAGAGTAAATTTTTGCGAGAGCAGTAAGTAATTTTTAGAAACGTAATTATTGTACGAGCCAGCATAACTTGGCCTTGAGCTGGTCTCGTAAACAATGTGTTTTGAACAGTTTTTTCCCTGATAGATAGACAGAAGGTGGGGAAGGATAGAGGGACAGCGTAGGTGTGCATGACTGAGCACTTGTTGTATCTCGTGTTTTGAACTAGGGGTAGTAAAGAGGGAAGGGGTGAGTAGGAATTAAATGTTATTGAGACGTCTGTTGACGTACAGAAAAACCGTGATCCAGAGTAAAAGCTCGGGGTTTTGAACATGTTAAGAATTTATTGCTATAAAATTTATATTATATTGTATTGAAGTAATTCGACCTTTGATGTCGACCCAAGGTCGTTGCGTAGGGCTGTTACTTAAAATAACTCAGTTCGGCAGCTGAGCTAGAAGTGGTTGCACCAATCACAATCCAGGAATTAGACGGTAAGCTGCAGATGCAGTCCAGTATTTAAGGCCATACAGAACTTAGTTCTGGGCCACATGTAGAAAATCCATTTACGAGGTGGACGGCGATAGTCCTCAGCCAGATGAGGGACATGGAGACGCAGTTGAGCAGTCCATTGTGAGGGGCCTGATTTAAAGCTCCAGAGCCTAAGCTACTTGGTTTGATATAAACCCACAGCGTTTACATCCAGCGCTCTCACTCCCAGTGAGGGCCGCATGGTGAGAGTCTATACTAATTTGTAATGATGAAAGTGAACCGTTCTACTTACTTTTGAAGACAGTTTCAGAGCTACCGCCAGACAACGCATGGTTGTACAAGCATTCTCCATGGCGTGTCTAGAGGAAATGTCCACATCATAACATGTCTCATTGAATTAATAGAATTTAAACTGTTATATCCGTCGCCACGTGCGCGGATTCTATTTGCCATATAACTCATATGACCTGCAAGTAGTTAGATTGAATTCGTTAGTCTTTATAAAAGCTGTAGTTCCATTAGTTAGATTCAGTTGCCTTTGAATTGATATATATATTTATAATTATATTTGTTACATTAATTCCTGTAATTAAACTGCTCTACAGTTCTGCTAAAATTGAAAGCAATTGATTTATTTAGTTTCTAGAGTGCAAGTATTTATTTTTGTGTGTTCGTCGATTGTGGGAGCGGACCTCGAAAGAGTGTCAGTCGAAATATCCCCATGTAACCCACATCGCGACACTGGAGGGGACATTGTTTAGTTTATAGGTTATTTAGATTGGAGTATAATATCGGTTTTCTCTTTGATTAACTTTTGTTTTTTTTCAGTTTCAGTGCTCACGTGGTCTTCACGTTGAGCTACTTTAATTACTTCATTGTATTTAGTTTTGTATACTGCTTTCTTTCATTATTTGTTCCACATATTTCCGGCTCTCCCATTGACCCGAGGATCGAGGCCAAGGAGACTTCAACATAACTAAACGAAGAAAGACAAACGTACTGACTGTGGTGTACGCAAGGGCTAAAGGAATCTCCACCAGTTCCTTGAGTTAAGTGATTCCATCCTTAATATCGTCTGTGTTAAGGAGTTGAGTGTTCCTCCTTCTGTTTTACAGGCTCATTTTACTTTTTCTCTGTGTTTAGGAACCCACGGGCGGTGGCGAGGGCGTTCTTACGTGTGCGTGTCCTCTGTGCCAAAGTGGTGGCTTGGTCGCCGATTTTGCCGTTTCGACGACAACGTCTGCGGTCTCGCAACAACCAGTGGTGATTAAAACAGTGAGGATTCGCATTCGTGAGAATAGACTTTGATAGGGATCTGTACATTTTGTTTAGATTGTAGCGTTTCTATCTTCCTCGTTGTTTTAGGAAGACGTCTCTCTTGTCCTCTTCTTAATCCTATCTGTAAATATGTTCAGACTGTAGAGTTTGTTATTGTCCGTCTCTTCTTGTTAGTCTAGCGTCGAGTTTCGTGTTTTTTTTTGTTATTACACCTTACGTACATTGTAATTATACATTCCTTTTCTTAAATATATTGCCTGTGTGAATCATGCGTCAATGTTGACGCATTGATTATATTCTCTGGTTGTTGTGAACAGTAAGGCTCATAGGCCGGAAGTTAAATATATTGTTGGGAATAGAGATTCCCCATTCAAGCGCAGTTGTGCACCTGCCTTGAATCTTCAGTAACTAAGTACTGAAATAGTAGTTCTTAAAAAGAACTTCAGGTAATAGAATTTACCTCGGAATTTAAAATATACGATAGCTATATAAAGATAGCTGTAATTTTAATCAACGAAATAAAATTGTCGTTGATTTATACGTCATAAACATTAGTTACGCAGTGATAACAGTAAGGACACTGCAAGTTGTATAACGAAGGAACAGTGTTGGTAATTCGTCGTTCTTAGTAGCGGCCACCCGACGAGGTCAATTGGCCTCAGGGATAATTGATAACTTCAGGTTAATAATTAAGATTGTTATTTTAATCGGATAATCGTAAAGAATACAGTGCTAACATAGTTCACTGTACGCAGGTTATCGCGTGAAGGATCCGGATACCTGACCTTTATCAATACTAGATCTCATATAGAGACCTATTCGGAGTCTTAACCATAATGACTGATTACTCTGCCTATATTAACGCGGCGAAGCTGTTGGGCGTCCCCGATGATCAGCTACCCGCTTGGTGCGAAAGGAAACAAAAGGAAGACCAAGAGCTGGCTCGAGAGGAGCGCGCCGCAGAACGAGCCGAGAAGGCCGAGGAACGCGAACGAGAAAGAGAAAAAGAACGACACGAAAGAGAAAAAGAAGAACGAGAAAGAGAAAAAGAAGAACGAGAAAGAGAAAAAGAAGAACGAAAAAGAGCTGAGAACGCGGCTCAAAGAGAGCATGAAATTTTTCTAAAGAAACTAGAATTGCAGGCCATCCAGCCCACCGCGGCTCCGCTAGCATCCGCGAATAATGTTAAAACTAAGCCGAAGCTACCGACCTACAATGATAAGATCGACCACATCGATTCTTACATCCATCGCTTTGAGCTCCACGCTGTAGCCGCCGGTTGGGACCGCACGGAATGGACTTCGTGCCTTGCAAATTTATTGACTGGTCGTGCGCTTGAGGTATTTCATGGCCTCAATATTGAAGATTCTAAAAACTATGATGTCCTTAAAAAGGCTCTTCTCAAAAGATTTCAACATACAGAGGACGGGTTTCACCAACGATTCCGGACGTGTAAACCGGACCCATCCGAAAACTTCTCTACGTACGTTGATCGATTAAAGCACTACCTCGACCGCTGGATTCAGTTAGCCGGCATCGCTGACGGTAGCTTTCAAGGGCTGTACGAGCTAATATTAAAGGACCAAATTTATAACGCGTGTCACCCTGATCTGGTGTCCCACCTTAAAGAGTGGGCACCGAAAACATTAATAGAAACCACGTCGTTGGCGGAGCAGTACGCTTCTGCCCATCCCAATCGTTCGCTGGCGAAACCAAAAACAAGCGAACCCTTTTATGCCGGAGTCAGTGGTGCTTGTGATGTTTCCACTTTCTCTCACTAACTTTCTTCTGACACCAGCCGTGATGGGCACGGCACAAACACACTAAATAATCGACTATCTCTCTTCTATGAGTTATAACAAACGATATCTGTATTGCTTACATATATACAATAATTATTAATTCATTCAATAATAATAGGAACATAGGTCATACAATTTCATGTGAATTTCGATGGAATGAAGTTGATGCAAATCAGTACATGCTAATTAAATGGCTTCGTAATATTCAATCTCTAGCACATTTTATAAAACACATGGGAACATTCAGCATAAGGAAACCTCTCCTTTAGGGGTGTATGGCGCTATCTGGGCACTGGTTCTTCCTCTCTACCCTGGCTTGACTGCGCAGTTAGATCAACAGGTATCGGCAGGTACCAATAGGTCGGGAAGCCAAGAAGCCACGATGTCGTTAATCAAAGTACAAGAAGTTGAGAAGCCAAGAAGGTGTTGTTCTTCCTCCTCTGTAGAAAAACAATCGCAAAGTCCTTATCTACTGCTGGAAGGCATGACTTCCATACTTACTCCATGACGGATATTCATCATTAACACTTTTAACCGCTGACACTGTTATAAGTCAGGCTGCAGCTCCCATACTCCATAGGCTCCCATATAGGCAATAGAATAAACGATCAATACAGTTTTAATGATATTTACACGTTCCCCACGAGGAATAACGCTCTCTCTAAAGGACCCCATCCTATAAGGTTTCGTAACATATATATAACGGCGTTTCCGTGACTCTCTCAGAGGCAGTAGTTATACCAAAGTAAACCCACTAGATTTAGGTTCTACAATCATGAACATTAAGTAAAATACACATACATCGTACAATTAACTTACCACTCAGCAACAGCCCAAATGCCGACAAGATACCAAAGATACCACGCTCTGACAAAGGATGTTTGCGGGTTCCCTGACCTTCCCCACTCACAAGACTAGTACAAAGTTACAGTTGCGGTTGTGGTCTCCTCTTCGGCACGAAGCTGGTGAGTGCTCTCAGCGGTCTGAAGTTGGAAGGAGCGTTCGGGGATTTATACCCAGTCAGGTAGCGTCCCAAGACGCTCACCGAGTGTACATTAGTTATCCTAATAGCCACCCCCGTCGACTCCACGTCAAATACTATTGAAACAGCTCTACCCCCCAAGCAATTCCCAGGTGATCTGATCGACAAGTACGGCGGTCAAGTAAACACTACCCTTTTCGGGTGTCAAAGCGCTTCAGTTGCCTCGGCTACTTTCCCCCTCTGGCCTACAATAACTCTGTCTCCCCGCCGTTAGCTATCTTCCCACGCTAGCTATACCTTGCCTGTCTGTCGCCCTGTTACAGTGCTCCACCTGCGGGAAGTAGAAATTCCCGTCCTACTAATCGCCAGACACCGTCTCCGAGGGCATACTCCCAACCGCCACCGAATCGATCGCGCGGTTTTCCGCGACGTGCTGGACCACCCACTGGACCACAAGCGCAAAATTTTTCTGGTCCACCGCGTCGGGATAATTGCAAGGGCTTCCAGTATCAAGGCCCACCATGCCCACCTCCTTGGGCATATTTTACTACTCCATATAACGCGCCTCCAATGCCACCCCAACGTAACGTGAATATTATCAGGTGCTATCGGTGCAATAGACCTGGGCATATATCAAAGGATTGTAAAGTAAAATTCGAGGCTGCGAATGCTTGCACTGTCGTAGTTCCGGCTGCACAGAATGTCAGCCCCGTCGAACTCACGTCGCCCATGACGGGCGCCGTCCCGGTGATGTCGGCCCTTCATCAGCACGGGTCATTGACATTATATAAAGGTCATGTAAATGCCATACCCGCGTCCGTGTTACGGGATACAGGATGCACCACCATAGGTGTCCGGGAGTCTTTGGTTCGACCGACCCAACTTATTGAACAAGAGGCAACATGTATTACTTTTGGGGGCTCCGTCGAGCGTTTCCGACTCGCGGAGGTCTACGTCGCCACGCCATTTATTACCGGTGTCGTAACGGCGTGTGTTTTACCGAATCCGGTTGCCGATTTAATAATTGGTAACTTACCACAGGTGAACGATACACCTGACGGCGACTTGAACATCTGGACAGAAGAAGTTGCGTGTGTAATCACCCGACAACAGTCAAAGCGTCCACCGGATAGTAATTTAGCGACCCCCGTTTTTGATTTCAATGTCACGCCTTCCATTTTTTACAGAGAACAACAAAACGACTCTTCACTTCAACCGCTGTTTGCGAGGGTTCAACCTCAGAATGGAAATGCCTCTCCATTCCTTATTAAGAATAAATTACTTTATAGAAATTTCAGAAATAAACGCGACGCCGTCGAACAGCTGGTAGTTCCTAAGTCGTTCCGTCGTGATATTTTGCGTCTCGCGCACGACACTTCCTTTTCAGGCCACCAAGGTTCAGCCAGAACCAAGTCACGAATATTGGCACATTTTTTTTGGCCTGGAGTATACGCGGACGTCAACCGTTTTGTGGCGCGCTGCGATGTGTGTCAAAAACGTACACCCAAAGGTAAGGCATCGCGCGCGCCCCTACAGGAAATGCCTCCAGTCTCAATCCCATTTCAGCGGGTCGCGATTGACTTGGTGGGCCCTCTTACTAAATCAGATAGGGGCCACCGTTTTATTCTTTCGGTCATCGACTACGCGACGCGCTGGCCTGAGGCTATTCCCTTGAAAGACATTACGGCTGACCATATCGCTGAAGCGCTTATGACTATTTTCTCGCGAGTCGGATTTCCCGGCGAGATTCTTTCCGACAGAGGTCCACAATTCACCTCTGAACTATACAAAAAGGTGCTGGAGTTAGCGGGCATTAGGCAGAAATTAACGTCCCCCTATCATCCGCAATCAAACGGTTGTTGCGAGCGGTGGAACGCGAGCATGAAGGCAATGTTAGCCCGCGTATCTGCCGATAGACCAGGAGACTGGGACCGTCAGCTCCCCGCTATTCTTTTCGCCTATAGGGAACTCCCGCACGCGTCCACGGGTTTCTCCCCATTTGAACTATTATACGGACGTAAACCACGTGGCCCGATGGCCATTCTTAGTCAATTGTTCACCGGTTCGGAAACCGATGATTATGATACGCGCTCCGCGTATCAATATGTTGTCGATCTCCGACAACGAATTATTAATGCATGCAAAACCGCTCTGCAATTTGCATGCGCTAGAGCGAGTTCTTCAAAATTTTATCGCGACCAGGGCGCCCAAATGCGCGCCTTAACCGTCGGAGATCTGACACTTGTACTTTTGCCTCAAACGCAAAATAAACTCCTTCTAACGTGGAAGGGACCATATAGAGTCCAAAAGAGACTCTCCAGAGTCAATTACTTGATAGACATCCGCGGGCAGCAAAAAGTATTCCATATTAATATGCTCAAAAAAGTACCTGCCTAGCGATGATCGTCGTCGAGGCGACTCCGTTCATGTCATCGCAAGGGCCAACGCGGCTTTAGTTACTGTCGACGACGAGGACCCGTTAAGTATCGACAGATCCTTGCCCATATTACAAGCCTCCGAGAGCATCAGTGATATTAATATCAGTGATGAGCTTACGCCGTCTCAAAAACAGGACCTTACGGACCTGCTCCAAGAATTTGCGACAGTGTTCACTGACCTGCCCGGTTGTACGTTTTTAGTCCAACATGTAATCCGTCTCCAGACAGACGTGCCTGTTTTTGTAAAACCGTACCCGTACCCGCTGCACGCTCACGAAACAATAATTACCGAGGTACGTGCAATGTTACAATTAGGCGTAATAGAGCGGTCTACAAGCCCTTATTGCTCGCCCATTGTGTTAGTCAAGAAGAAAGACGATACCGTGCGCTTCTGCATTGACTATAGAAAGCTCAATGCTATTACCATCTATGATGCGGAACCCATTCCCAATCAGGAGGACCTTTTCGCGCGGTTATCTAACGCCACTATCTTCTCTAAAATAGACTTATCCAAAGGATATTGGCAGATTCCTCTCGAAGAGGATAGTAAACAGTATACAGCCTTTCAAACCCCTTTGGGTTTAATGCAATGGAAATATATGCCTTTTGGACTGGTTACTGCACCAGCAACTTTCGCGCGCATGATGAACATCTTATTAAATGAACTGCGCTGCGTGTTATCCTACTTCGATGATATATGTATTTTTCAGACCGATTGGGCTGGCCACTTGATGGCCCTTCGTGAAGTCTTTGCCACTCTTCGCCGAGCTGGCCTTACCGCGAGGCCCAGTAAGGTCTTCTTGGGCTATTCCCACATAAACTTCTTGGGTCATACCATAACCCGCGGGGTTCAGACTCCAGACAATCGCAAAATATCCACTATTTTGAAACTTCAACCCCCTAAAACTAAAAAACAAGTCCGTAGCTTGTTGGGACTTTTGAATTACTACAGGAAGTTCATACCAAACTTTTCTTCCCTTTCAGCCCCGTTATCTGATCTAACGAGGAAGAATTTTCCAAATAAAGTCGTCTGGACGCCTCAGTGCGCTGATGCCCTTCAGACTATTCAGAATTTATTTTCTACTTTCCCCCTGCTTGTTTTACCAGATATTCGCCAGACCTTCGTCGTCCGTACAGATGCGTCGGATAAAGGTATCGGCGCCGTGTTGCTCCAAGAGCATGAAGGTTCCTTACGTCCGTGCTTTTACGCAAGCCGGAAGCTACTTGATAGAGAGACTCGATATGCGATTATCGAACGTGAGTGTCTCGCGATTGTTTACGCGGTCGATGCATTTTCTCGATACTTATTAATGTCCGAATTTATAATTGAAACGGATCATCGTCCATTACTATTCCTCAAGTCGAACAGAGCGAGAAATGCGCGACTTACCCGATGGAGCCTTGCGCTCCAGGAATACAAATTTACCATTAGAGCTATACCTGGGAATGATAATCTACAAGCCGATGTGTTGTCCCGGTTAATTTAGTATCATTATATAGTCTGTAAACATTGAGGTTGAGCATTTTTCACCTTATTCGGAGACCGTGGATGGTTTCACATTATTTGTCCTACAAGTTATGGGCATACTTTCTCAAAATTTATGTGATTCCTTTATCCACTAGCGTCCATTCTGACCAAGACCTGAGTTCCAGACAACCTTGATGCCTTTGTCTGCGGGTCAATGAGATGAGGAAATGGCAAACCAAGGGACCAGACCTACTGCTGCCAGGATACCATTACGTTAGATTAACCATTGTTTGTACATGTTATATATGTCATAATTACGCTCAGTGAAGCTATGAGCTAGATGCTCAATATTTTAAGTCTTCACAGTATGTCTTTGTGAAATAGGTTATCACTTTAATTGTAACGATATTGTTACATTACATATATTACACTATACACAATTACCACATATATTATAGAACGTCGCATATGTCCTTCAGAATGCACGTTCTCAACAATTTTTTTCATGACTTTCAGTTAACGCTATAGTTTTTCCATATGGCTTCCAAATGTATTCTGACTTAATGACTTTAGTACACATTGTGTCGTTCAAACCCTAAGTTTTCACTGGGGTGGGGGATGTGTCAAGAGCGGATTTAGTTCATAAGAGTAAATTTTTGCGAGAGCAGTAAGTAATTTTTAGAAACGTAATTATTGTACGAGCCAGCATAACTTGGCCTTGAGCTGGTCTCGTAAACAATGTGTTTTGAACAGTTTTTTCCCTGATAGATAGACAGAAGGTGGGGAAGGATAGAGGGACAGCGTAGGTGTGCATGACTGAGCACTTGTTGTATCTCGTGTTTTGAACTAGGGGTAGTAAAGAGGGAAGGGGTGAGTAGGAATTAAATGTTATTGAGACGTCTGTTGACGTACAGAAAAACCGTGATCCAGAGTAAAAGCTCGGGGTTTTGAACATGTTAAGAATTTATTGCTATAAAATTTATATTATATTGTATTGAAGTAATTCGACCTTTGATGTCGACCCAAGGTCGTTGCGTAGGGCTGTTACTTAAAATAACTCAGTTCGGCAGCTGAGCTAGAAGTGGTTGCACCAATCACAATCCAGGAATTAGACGGTAAGCTGCAGATGCAGTCCAGTATTTAAGGCCATACAGAACTTAGTTCTGGGCCACATGTAGAAAATCCATTTACGAGGTGGACGGCGATAGTCCTCAGCCAGATGAGGGACATGGAGACGCAGTTGAGCAGTCCATTGTGAGGGGCCTGATTTAAAGCTCCAGAGCCTAAGCTACTTGGTTTGATATAAACCCACAGCGTTTACATCCAGCGCTCTCACTCCCAGTGAGGGCCGCATGGTGAGAGTCTATACTAATTTGTAATGATGAAAGTGAACCGTTCTACTTACTTTTGAAGACAGTTTCAGAGCTACCGCCAGACAACGCATGGTTGTACAAGCATTCTCCATGGCGTGTCTAGAGGAAATGTCCACATCATAACATGTCTCATTGAATTAATAGAATTTAAACTGTTATATCCGTCGCCACGTGCGCGGATTCTATTTGCCATATAACTCATATGACCTGCAAGTAGTTAGATTGAATTCGTTAGTCTTTATAAAAGCTGTAGTTCCATTAGTTAGATTCAGTTGCCTTTGAATTGATATATATATTTATAATTATATTTGTTACATTAATTCCTGTAATTAAACTGCTCTACAGTTCTGCTAAAATTGAAAGCAATTGATTTATTTAGTTTCTAGAGTGCAAGTATTTATTTTTGTGTGTTCGTCGATTGTGGGAGCGGACCTCGAAAGAGTGTCAGTCGAAATATCCCCATGTAACCCACATCGCGACACCCCCCCCCCCTCCTCCCACGGCCCCCCGTCGAAAAAGTCTGCCTTGTCCAAGGTGTTTGGTAATTTCCAGCGGCCGTCACCTTTTACGTCATGTTCATTACAAAGGTTAGAGAACTGATAGGCTTTATGATTAGTATTATATTCCCACTGATGGGTCAGCCAGGTCTTGTATGTTGTAGGCTACAGCCCAGCCCCACTTTGTGCAGTCGATGGAGACTTAACGCCAAATAAAACAGAATGTTATCGAAAATCATATTGGGGTGAGTCATAATAAAGTACGTACACTTGGAGGTTGGGGTGCTTGGGGAGGGGGGGAGGTGAGGAGGTTGACCCCAGAGTATAAAAAGTGTACTTGGAGGGGAGAGGGGGTTTGGGGAAGAGCTTATTGTAATGGATTTTAACCTTCCGTTTATCCGCCTTGTTTTTTCACTATTATTATGTAGAAAGGTTGTACAGAAATGGAACGTAGGCTGTTTACCTTATGGAATTATCAGACAATAGTCTTTGCAAAATGCCGTATCAAGGTTTAAACCACGTCGTGGACAGTCATTATTATTTATTAATGGTCGTGCGCCTGTACAAGTTGGAAGGTATAGTGCCAAGCGTATGAAAAATGTAGCCTGCATAATTATGGCAAGGAAGGGAATGGTAGTTTGCCGAAATCTGTCGTGGTGAGTGCGAAAGTTGTTGATGTGCTATTGCTAACAAACGCAACTGTCACATTTCTGGGGGTTTTCATACGCTGTCTTCTTTTTTCTTTCTATTATTTATTAAATTTTACTTATTCTTCCTGTGTTCATAGACACGGATATCACATTGAACTTTGGAAACGCTGCCAGTGAAATAAGAGAGTATTCATAGAGTGTGCTTACTCTTTGCTGGAATACCACCTTGATTTAGTGGGAAATGCCCTGGATTTCAGAGTCATGATCTATCGGACGAAGGAGAAAGGAACATTGGTGTTGGTCAAACCAACGAGCTGAACTAGACCAAGGTTTCAAGCCAAGCATGATGAAAAGTGCAGTCTGCATTAATGCATAGGGTGGGCAAAGGAGTGTTGGGTTGCCGAAAACGTCGAGCACATGAACTTTATGTACAGGCCAGATCGGGGGGGGGGGGGGTAGATGGGCCAGTTGGCATGTAAAGGGCCTGCGATTTTCAAGCAGGAGGGAGAAGGGGGTTCCTAATCAGAGGCAAAGTGAGATGGTGGTGGCTCAACCCTTTGTCAAACGAAGACTGATACTGTAAAGAGTGTAACTGGTGACACCTTAGAATCTTCTCCTTCATCTGTCGTTCACCAAATCAAAATCTGCAGATTTGTTCTTTTAAGAAAATCTACGGTTTTCTGCAGTTCTGGCAGAGCATCATAGAGTTTGACATTTAGGTCGGTGGGTTTGGGCCAATATGTTTCTCGCAGTGCTGAGAAGAGTGTGCAGTTCTGCAATAATTATGCTCTACACCTTAGAATGAAAAGATCCTTTTGAAGAAGATCCATGAAAGATCAGTGCAGATAAAATACAAATGAATAAATGCAGTCTTGTTGCAGATCTATCACAATGTGTGCCTATCTCTCACATTAAAACAAAAACACTTAATGAGCAGTTGGAAAGAGGCCTGTGTTTCCCATCTAGCCCGGGCCTATCGCCAGTTTTGCACGGGCCTGTCTATGGATGTCCGCCAAGCAATGTTTTCTTTTCTTCCCAGATTACACACATGGCAATGCCCATCAATAACACATACATGTAGACCTACTGTGTGTATGTCATTATTCTATTCATGCAAGTATCATCACTTTGTTTTTTTAATTCTCGAGTGCAGTAATAATATTTCACCAACACTCGTCAACCCGTTTGTTTTTTAAGGGACAAAGAGGCTTTTCACCTGCACATGTGACTTTTGTTGGTTTGGTTTTTGTTCCCCCATCAGCCACGCGGTGATTAGTTTAAAGGCCTATTATTGATGTCTGAAAACGAATCTAAGCCGCCACGAGCCTTTCGTAAGGGATTGGTAACCATAGGTGAACGTTTTCTTGAATATTCCGGTTTTACCCTTTCTGGTTTATGTCCGTGTACAACCTTTAATCCGGTATTCCAAATATGCAGAAAGTTTTCAGATCCATGCTGATGTCTCCCTTTTAACAGATGACCCAGTAGATAGACAGTCTCTCCTGCGGGTAGCCCTCCGTCTTTGACTTTAAGCTGAACCCATTGTCACCTTAGTATGGCTTTTGCGAGGTTACCCAGTGACCTACATAATAATACCGGTATCTATTTATATAATATTATTGGTCTTTTGCGTCCCATCTAGTGAGGGTAATCTCCCGAGCCGCCGCATCCAAACGCATCAAATTTGGGCCATCAGACCACAGAATAGGGAAATATTTGTACATGCAGTGGCGGACCCACGTTTTTTGGGACCCTGAAGCTTGAACTGAATTAAAAGAATCCCCTAATGAAAACCGTTGCGTCCCACATAGATAAAGTTGTCATTGAGCATGCGTCAGCGCGGAGCGGCACTGACGTTTTTCGCAGAATCGAAACTACATTCTTTCCAAGGCCGTCCAAAGCTGTCTGTGGCTAGTTTTCACAAGTTTGATGTTGCAAGTGATTCAAACATGGACACAGATGCGCTCATATCATCAGTGTACGTTAGATCTCCCATTTGGGACAAAGTTGTCTGAACAAATGATGGTATTCACCAAGAGATGCCCGCTCTTTGTTGATGTTGTGAACTCTACATCTAGTTTTTGAGCTGATTAATTTAGGAAACAGACCGTCCATTAGAAAGAACTCTTCGTCAGATGACGAATCCATTTTCATAAACACTAATCTCTTGTAGCTTTCAGAGCCAACTGTAATAAAAGGCCTCGTATAACAGCGTTCTCTATGTGGGGTCAAGCAGGCACTTTCCAAAGCTTAAGCGGCTGACAGCTTAAAAATAGGCCTACGGCTTGGAGAGGTTTTGTCTGTGTGGTCCCCCTAAGAGACCCAGGATTTCCCACGCCGGGTATGGGAAAGAATCGTCGTCCAGTTCATGTACCGGTGTATCAATGAATTTGATGGCTTTGAGTTACAGATAGAGTACCTCATCATTGCTCATAGTGAGATCTGTATTCTCACAAAGTGGCGTATCGATCTCTTTACTGGTTTTCACATTCTAAACAGAAACGTTTTTTTTGCCACTTTGCTTGTCTGTGGATAAGGCATTTCACTTTCATCAAAACTGTGAAACTCTATGTAAAATCGTCACCTCACCCTAAAACTGTAGTACATGTAATAAGTTTTGGCCAGTTTTGTTTTATTTCAGCACAATTTGTCTGGTCAAAAGGAATTTCTGAAATTCTAAAAAAAAAAACAACAACAACAAAAACGAATCCATACCACAAAAACACACAGAAACAAGAACAAGAAAAATGAATTCAAAGAAAAGTGAGGTGTAAATGTCAAGGACAGAGAACGTCCTAAAATAAAGTCATAAACGCTGAACCACTCCAGAAGCTGCTGTCAACATGTCCAAACTAAGGCGCTGCCATTGTCTCCCGACACTGACGGACGCCAACGATTTCAGTTTCCATGTACATGTATTTTGTAGTTTTTCATTGCTGTAGTTTTTTTTTCTTTGTCTGATCAGTTGTTGCCGGTTTTGGGGGCTTGTTTTGTTTTATATGGAAAGAATTTAAACAATAAAAAATGTTCATCAGTGGGGACCGAATCCGAAGGCAAAAGGGCAGGGTGACACCAAGGCGGGTTCCGACGCTTTGGGTGACTGTTTTGTCGAAAACTAGACGGTGGGCTGGGTTATTTGGGCATGAGGACAATTTCAGTCCATGCTGAAGAGACAGCCTGTCTCATCTAGATCTATTTGTTAGGGAGGGTTCATCAGAATTCTTCCACTAGATCTACAGACTTTCAACTGGTGAAGTGCGGAAAGCACCCAGAGCAAGACACAGTCTTGGTGGTGTACGGGGTCCCGCTCTTTGAGGTAGATGGTTAAGCTGACCCAGTCTGTATTTCTGTGATTGACTTTGGATCTGATCAGGGAGCGGTAGAATTGTATCAGGGAAATTCGGTCCGCACCCCATTCTGATTTTTAGAATACAATCATGTAGGCCTACTTATATACATGTATGTATTTAGGGCTTTTTTGGCTTGAGAGTTCCATATGTTTGATTTGAGGAACGAAGGTTAGCTTTCCGCATTCTAAGTTATTTTAAGCTGCCATTATCTGCGAATACTACCCAGGTTTATCCGCCAACATTATAGGTGGATACCACCCAGGTTTATCCGCCAACACTATCTGTCCGCGTTTATCTGCCAGTAATGGTGTTGACTAAATAAAAAAACAAAACAAAAACTGGATTTATTCCCTATTATTGTTGTTGGATTAAACAAAACAAAGAAAAAAAAAATCAAAATTAAACAGATTGATTCCCAATAAAAAAGACTGAAAAATAAAGTTACCCGCCTGAGAATTGAACCATGCTCACCCGATTGACAGTCGAAGATGCTAACCAATACGCTATTGCGGACTCTGTATGATTGTGAAGAAATTATTCTAAAGTAAACATCACTAAACCAATTATCAGCGGATAAACACTCCGTTTACTTTATGAATGAATGAAAGCAAGCCTTGAAAAGTTTATTTTTCTAAAGTCAAATGATATCTATGGTGTGTATTTGAATCTTAATCAATTTGACACAATAGTCAAGAAAACAAGCTCTGGGATGTTGATATTCTCAGAACTAAACTGAAGACTTCATTTGTGTGGAAGTTCTAATTTCCTGTTGAAAATGAAAATTGATTTTCTCAAAACAATCTAGATGGTACCTACCCTGCATGGAAATTCTAATGTACTTGAGTTAGGACAAAATAATGTCGTCCAGTGGAAACTGATTTTCTTTAACACATGCAAAATGGTACATGAACCTAGACTGTTTTAGCCAAAAGAAAAAGTTGTATGTAGCAAAGCCTCGCGCAAGAAATAATACCCAAACGATACAGTGAAATGCACACTAAAAGGGAAGACAGAAAATGGCTGATATTTCCAGGAACAGCCTTCGTCATGGAAAAAAAAGAGAAAAAACAACAACAGAAGAAAAAATTGGAAAATTCAACAACAGATAAAAACATCAAAGACGAAGGAAGGAACAGAGAAGAACAGTACGGTTCAAAGAGGTAAGCAATGAGTGATAGGAAACTGATGAAACAGTATAAAAACCATAGAAAACCATGGGAGCATTGTGTTAATTCTATTGACCAGAATGAAATCACAATAATTCGCACACTAAAAATAACTGAAAGATTAACACCAAAAAAACAAATTTCATGGCATTTACTCATATCATGAAAATGACTAAAGCAAAATGAAATAACTGACGTTCTTTGTCATAGTGATGAAAATGAAGATCACATAATACATGTAATGCTGATCAACATCACAAAAATAATTTGGGGACAAATATGTGACTCAATTTCTCGAACCAGTGTCTGAGCATGGGTGAAAGTTGGCCAGCTCAAAATTTCCTGCAACATTTTTTCTGCCACACAAAATCCTGCGGATCAATGCCACAAATGCAAGAAGTGTAAAACACATAAGAAGCTTTCCCGGAAGATTTCCGGCATGAGGCCCGACGGCCCCAATTTTTCTGGCACTGCCGGAAATTTCCAGCGAACTTTCACCCATGTGTCTGAGACGCTCCATTGGATTACTCGATTGCAAAGAAGTGGGTGGATAAAAAGCGAGTGGATCTGGTGAAATCGGGCTGTAGGTGAAAGACCAAATTCCTCAGAAAAGGGAAAAATTGACTATGGAAATTGAAATTTGCTAATAAAATGAAAGATTAGCCTCTATTATGCATTCGGTTAAAATCTTTTACTTGAAATCGTCTTAGAAATACATTTATTTGATTTTTTAAAGTGATATAAACATTTCACCCTGAGCCTGATTTTGCCATCTCCACTCACATAAAAACAAATGGACAAAGCCACAGGAAATCAGTTGGCCTAGCGGTAAGGTGCTCGCCTCTCATGCCGAAGTTACCGGGTTCGAATCCCGGTCGTTGCAGGCGTGTTGGAAGTTTGGGATTTTTCTTCAATTTTCCTGTCCCTGATCCTATGATAGGCAGGATCGAGCACCTAGTCTTCTCGGATAAGGAAGAAAAATTCGGATGGCCCGTGCGCATGTTGGGCACATTAAAGATACCTTGGCAGTTGGAAATCGAAAAGAACAGGCCGCTGCCCGGGCAAATTTCTAAAAAACGAATCCCTACCACAAGAAGAAATACAAAAAAACCCCAAGAAAAGTGAAGTGTAAATGCCAAGGGCAGTGAACCCACCTAAAATACAGACCTAAACACAGGAAATCATTTCTGCCACCAACAATCCCTCACAATGATGTCTCCTGATGCTATGATCTTGTACATAGATTTAGTATGTGCATGCCTGCACTAATGCGTATGCATTTGTGTATGGCATGCATAGACAAGCACCTGTGTGTTTGAAGTACATGCAGTTATGAATAAACAGTGTAACCAAATTTCCAGCCTCTGGATACAGTTTCATCATCTTCCTCATTCTCTTTGAATGGGCAGAGCAGGAACTAATGCAGTGACATCCTTAAAAACTGAGATTTGGTTGTCTACAATTCCTCAATGAGTCAATACCTCTTCTATACACAGTATACTGCCGTGCAAAGGCAGAGCGACGTATCTGCTCATTTCATGGTTTTGAGAAAAACACAAAAAAACTTGGGCGTCATGGCAATATGAATGCTTTATGTGTTTGCCACACCAGAAATTACTATTTCCGAAGCAGACACGTCTATTATGTGTGAGACAAGTTCACGGAATCAATAAAACAGAAAAAAGCCTTGTTGTCAGTTAAGTCGCTTTGCCTTTGCACCGCAGTATACACTGTAAAAATAAACAATTTTTCTTACCAACAAAATGGCTTTGTGAGTTACACTTGACTCTAAATTACTCTGCCAAATTTGATGTTTTTTTTTTTAAAAATCATCTGATCAAATCTGTAATTAAGAGAAATGGCAGCTACTGACTGAATATTTCATGAATTTTAGATCTTTGCAACCCCAATGCTCGCCTATATTTACATACATTATACACAGGCTCATACAATACTGGACAACACATAGAAGAATTAGAACAATGTTTGCTAGGGATAAAAACTTTAAAAAGTCCAGAAAGCAAGAAATTTCCGGAGGATTCCCGTCCCTGAACTAGTAAGACACAGCTGGTCTCACATGGTTATATTTACATGCTCCTCGTCTGGACACTTTATCTTATAACAAAAAAAAAAAACAGTGGCAGGAGTAATTCATTGTGGTGCAACTCTGACAATATTTTTGCTCAACGCTACAGCCTGAGTGACAATCTCAAAAATTATAAAATTAATTTTCTCAAGCTAATCGGTCAAATTAAAATCACTTTTGTACCAGCCTATCGTGTTTACTCAAGTTTCAGGTCAATTGTTTTAAAAAGTTATAAAAATGTAAAATGATCTCTTTTTGACAAGCTCACTGCATGTGTAGACGGCAGTTGGCAAAGCGTTCACGTAGTGTGTAGTGCCTTGTCACATATGAGTTTTGAAGCAAGGCTGTGGGAATACTACATGCATCGTATAAGAAATTGTCCGGATCGGAGAGAGGGAGACAGAAGGGGGGGGGGGGGGGGGGACACCTGTTTATCCCGGGTAATGCCAGGTACCTCATCTAGTTTATAAAAAAAAATACATTTTGCATGCACACAGAAAAGACAACGAGGAGCGTTAATCAACCAAGACCTCTAGACTGTTTTGACTGAAATCGTCTTTTTGATAAAAGCACTGTTTGCTCTCTTTGGTCCCCCCATTTAAATACTTAAGAAATTATTTTACATTTGTCTAGCAAACACTTTTGATATCAGTACAAGAAAAATGCACAACCAATAAAGCCCGACCCCACTCAAAGACAAAAAAAAAAGAAAGAAAGCTGTTATGCTAAAACAACAAATGAACCAAACAAAGCATTGTGAGAGATGTACAACATCATTTAAGCCACGGGCCTTTGCACTTGCTTTATTATCGTTATAAATATCTTAACCTGGTCTAACACCAGCAGTTGCAGTTTATGCCCTGCTGCAAAAAAACCCTCTGCTGAGTGGCAGCTGCAGCATATTATGTAATGTCATTTTGAGCAGGTGCTGATATAATAATTCTTCAGTAATTGCTGATCCAGGGCTCCCACTCAACTGAGAAAAAAACATCTGAAATCTATGCGCGGCGCCTATGTGGAGCGTAAATTTTAAATGATTGACCATATTCTGCGCATAAATTCGATATAATGGACCATACATTACACCTACACACAGAAATACACAACAAAATACTTAAATAATAGTAATAAATGGACATCGGAAAAATTACCGCCGATCTCTTCCACCGCGGGTTTCCGCATTAGAGTGGGAGCCCTGGGATATTTTAACTGTTAACTGTTCTGTTAACTTTCCTATCATGATCATTACACACACTGTGACTGAGGTCTTTCTCGTCTTTTCAGCATAGACCAGTTACATTGGTATTATAATACTCGGTTGACATTCCAATCACTATGATACTGACTGGTCCCTGCCTTTCCTTCCTCTTATAAACTTCTGTACTACAACTGGTGACTGCTGCAGACCAGCCAACTAAATGCCAACCACTTCTCTAGTGGAAACCTCAAAGGACACACATGCCCATCCTTTAAAGCCAAACTGAAGCTATCAGTTGGTTATGATTTCCACAGGAATGGCAAGTACAAATGCAAAACACTAATACACGTCACAGGTCACATAATGTACTCTATGTACAAGGCTGTCAGTACAGAATAATGCCAACCTCCGAATTCCGCAAAGCAGGATGCTATTCATGCATGCGCAATTTCATTCTGTCAAATGATTTTCTTTCATTTGAGCCAAAACAAACTCAAATAACACCCTGTTTGACTAGACAATTCTGCAGTTATTTTAAAATCCCTTTCAATGGTTACAGGTCTGTTGAAGAAACAAAGTACTTGGCTCCAGATGGCTATTGAAGCAACTGCTATTTCAAAGCGGATGACCAGATATTTCCAATTGCTGGATTCTTGCAACTCAAAGGAATTCTGAATCCTGTATGTAATACACACTTGTTCATAGTATATGAATACATACATGCATACATTTATCATTGTCTTGCGCATTGCTAGAATGGCTTTTACCCTCAAACCTTTCTTATGCAAAAAAACTACTTATCCTGTCTTTCTCCACACTCTAAACACAGAACAGACAATCAGCAATTGCTTTTGTATCAGTACTATCACTGAAGGGACGTAGGCTGGGTGACTTCATCTACCCATGAAACTTTATGCAAAACAAGCTTGCTTCTCGGCCTCTTTGCGTAATAATATCCTAGCTTGCTAAGCATCGGATGGCACGGCATTTCAACGATCTTCTTCACTGATCAGGGTCTTCAGATACCAGCTCTCACGGCAAAAGTAGGTGATCTGTCAATCGGATGTGTATGCAGGTACATGAAAACTGGACGATGGTCAAACTGGGCAATGGGAGATTATTTGGCTGGCGGGTTCTCGGAGTAGTCTTGGAGCACACCATCCAGATGGTCATTGTGTTTCTTGAATACCCTTGGTTTCTGCTTGCCTTTCTTACGTTTTGGCACGGATGACTGTGAGAAAAAGAAACAGAAGAGATGAAACGCTTGGGAGAGAAAGACTACAAAAAAATCTTCAGAGAAAAGAACCTTGTCAAATAAGTATTTCATCACAATCATTCCACAACTGCCTCAATCACTGAGTTTGAGTTTGGGTTTGACAGCGCGTCGGCACGATAACGGCCACTTTGCGTCTTTCTTGGTCTATTTGCTGCACGTTCTTTATTTATGTTTCATATTCAGAGCTTTTTAGTTTAACATAGAACCAAATACATACATATAATATTCAAGGCAGGTGACAGCTCTTTTTTGCAAAAAATCTATGAACTCCCCCACAGAATTTTACATTTTCTAAGGGGAAATACAATACTTCAAATGTTTATTTATGTAACTAAACATGTATTCAAGATGTGGAATACATCTCAAGTAAACCCCCCGCCCCCCTATAAAATTAGGTCCTTCACACTTTTGTGGTTTCATGACAGGGTAATGTATAAATGTGTGTGGTGCTCTAGGAAAACCCTTCTCATGGGTCAAATTTCACATTTTGAGATATACAACTATTATGAAAGAGGGACATTTTCTGTGTATTTTGCTTTTTATCTGAAGTCAGTATCTCAAATAGTTTTCTGTCTGGGGTAGTAAAAGGAGAAACTGAGAAAAATGACTCTGTAGGACTGTATCTCAAAAGTAGCCTGTGCATCAAGCAACGGTTTTTCCTGGAGCGCCACACATATGTATATATCTGTACATGCATAAAATTCCTCCCTATTTGGTAGAGAGCAACGGTGCTTACCACTTTCTTGTAGCCTGTGGCATCCATGGAGGAAATGCCTTGTTTGTTCAAATATTCCTCAATTTTCTGTTCATCTAAACCATCCACAGCAACTCCTCGCCACAGTTTCTGGAACTCTGTGAGATTAGACAGTCACAATTTCTATACAAATATTCACCAGCTTTGAAATACCAGTAACAATACAGCATTTGTGAGTGTGCATGGGAAAACCCGGCATAAGTCGGCAACAGGACATTTTGAGTTCTGTACATATAATAAAACACAAGACATTTCTGATAAATTGAAGTCAGTGACCCCCCTAAAACAAAATTTTGAGAAAACGGCATTTAATCCTAAAAGTGGCAATAGCTAATTGACCAAGTAATATTGGAGTGATTGTTGTTAGGAGACCGCAGTCTAATTACAAAGCCATTATAGAAATCACTGTGAGTAGTGTTTACTGCTCATCTACAGTTTACCCTGTAACATGCCACAGTCCCCTAAACAACAGCCAAGTTGGAAGTTTGTGATGGACCCATATTTTCACTTCAAAGCCGTTTTTCTCAAAATCAGCTCTGCTGACTTATACGGGTTTTCCCATGCACACTCACATTTGTGTAGCCAGTTATCAACATATTGAGGATCTAGCAACATGACCCTAATGTGCATGTTTGGGTGAAAGTGAAGGAACCTGCACGATATGTTAGAAACATTTAGACTTCAGTGATACCTTATAAATCTGTAAACTGAAATCTACTTTTATGCCTTTTGAATTCACTTCATTTATTTATTTTGTTGTTTTAACCACTTCCACGTTGATTCTTGCAATATGGATCATGAATAGTACTTTACTAGATCTGGCACAAGACATCCAATGAATAGTGACAAAAATTTTGGCATGTAAACAAATGACTGATGAAAATAAGGCGTACGTTATGTGAAAATGTTGCCAAATCCAGATAGCTCATCCATATTTCCACAAACACACTAAATTTCATGGAAATATCATCTTTTGTTTCAGTGATTTTTTTGCTACATGGCAGAGATGCCTGATAATTTGAGGTTGCCTGAGGCAAAAATGCTGGTACAGTGTGTAGTCAGTGTGTTGTCTCCATCAATATTGCAACAGAGCGACAACAAATGTTTGCAAGTGAGTGAAAATCAAAATCAAACCCTTCTCAACAGCAAGTACTTTGAAAACATGTTATTAAAAAGTATTCCATTTTCTCAATCATTCCTTACACCAACCAATGTTGCTTTACCCTATCTCCACGCTGCACACCAATCGTGTCCTATGGTTTGAAACACCATTTTGCGCCTTTATCTTGGTATCTAACGAATGTGTCACTTGAGCCACCATACACTGACTGACCCGGTGAACTCCGAAAATCCAAGTCTGGAATTCGCAGCTAAGTACCCGTATTTGTATACCACTCTTATTACAATGTTTGCTTATTTGTTCAATTCTCTATCCTGTTACATTTCTTCCTGATGAAAATCAATCGATTGAAAGCTTGATTTGTCTTCCCTTTTCCTTAGCGGTCTAATTTACTAGTTCAAGTTTATTGTAGGCCTAATGGCCAATTCAAAATTCACAGAAGAATCATACAAACAATCTTTGAAAAAAAAATAAAAAAAATGCACAGCCAATCACCCTCTCCGCTCCTTGCATTTACTTACAATCATATACAATAAAATACAACTTATATAATTGCCAGCAACAGCCATCATTTATCACCCCCCACCCTCCCCCCGATGTTTTCCCACCTTCCTCTGCTGTGAATTTACAATACATGAATTGAAAATATCGCTAAGATTTACATTTTCACACAAAGAAATTGTATTATTTCTTATGTGAGGTTTTGTTACATTCAATCTTTTCTTTCTGCCATATTATGACTCCTTCATACAGAAAGTTTCGACGAAATAACTTGTGAAATTAGACAATTCAACTTAACAAAGTGTTAGATCAACTTTTTAACATTCAAAACCTACTCCCCGAGATGAGATACTTTCACGGTTTTCACAGGAATGACAGAATACATTCTGTTACATTATGTTATATTGTGGCTTTATCTCAATTTTTATAGAAAGTGGAGATAGAATAGAGTTGCATTGGGTCCATGCATTGTGCTGCCTACCTTCATCCACTTTAAATCTGCAACATCTATCATTATAAAACAGCACTCTTTTCTTGTCCTGAGGTCTGGTCACAACAATGACATGATCTGCCACTTGCTGCAATAAAGAAACAAACAAAAAAATATATATATACAAATGTCCAGTGCAAAACATGATCAATGTCATGCTAAAAAAGTGTTGGTGGATTTCATGCTAAAAAGTGTTGGTGAATTTCAATGCCCATGAGTGTTTATGAATTTCAGTGTCAAAAAGTGTTGGTGATTTTCGTGCCAAATACTGTTGGTGAATTTCAGATACAAACAAAACACTGCTATGCTTATTCCACATTCCTTTGAGTAATTTTTTTAAGCTTTGAGAAATCTGAAAAACAACAACAACCATCACAAAAACAGCTGCACATTTTTAGTTTTCAATTGTATTTTCAGCTTTATCATAGTAACACAATAGGAGGCCAGTCGGCTTTAGAAGAGGCTTTGATGAGCTTGTGAAAACAAAGGGGTTTGAGATCCTTATTTAATACAGGTAGAATGCACATATCCACCATCTTTAGTGTCCGGATCATGGCGATTGTGGCATTGATTTTGATTCGTTGGCTGATTTGCACTGCGAGCCACGGGAGGTGCCGCGAACCAACCGGCAGCAAGCTAAAAGCAGGCCGCTACAGTAAACAATAACATGTGTGTACATGTTCAATGGGAGATGTTCGATCAGTTCTTTCACTTCCTTTCTGATGTTTACACGGATGGTAGGGAATCTGACCAGTTTGGATCCATCCTTTCCATCCCTGTCATAACAATCAACTACAATGCAACTAGCAGGCACTTTAACTGCTTAGACATATATCTCTAAGTTACACTAATCAGCTGATCCACTGGCCGTCTTTAGTGGTGGAAGAACAAAACAAAAACACTCTGTGGCGTCATGCGCATTCTACCTACTGCTGGGACAGACTTCAAAGCAAAAAACAACTGAAAATCTGGAAACCATGGACTTTCTGGATGAATACCATCTCGGATGCTTTAAAATTACCTTCAAAACTTTCTCCATGTTGGGTAAACTCTCTTCAATGTCCTCAATGTAGATACCCCCTCTTCCATGTAAGTCGTAGTTCTTGAGTAATTTCACCAGGCTGCGCTTGTCCTGGATATGAAATTTAGGCTTGAAGCCGAATCGCGTCTCGCCATCTTCCTTCAGGATATTGATCTTTGGGTTGGATAGCAAAGCCTGTGGAAAGGTTTGATGAAAACAAAATATTACTGTCTGAGGCACTGGGGAGTGTGCATAACCCAGGCTTTTCAATTATGGTAAAAAATTAAAAAGTTCCTTTTTCTACTTGATTTTTGTTGCTCATTATATTTGGTCCTCAAGTTTTTTGTGCTAGGGTTACGTATTTTAAAGCTTTTCGTGACTCCAGAGCTAGAAAGCTCCTTCCGAAATACTCCTAACAACAGCCTTAATTAATTATTCTTTCAGATTTTCTTAATGTTTTCTTCCTGTCTCCTGGTTCTAAGGGTAAGGGGCAGAGTTATATATTCCATAAGATTTGGGGTTGAGGATAAGGACGGGGTTAGGGATATATATAATGTATACATACCCGCCCTAGAGCAAAATGCTTGGGGACTACGTACAGGTAAATACAGCCTTTTTATTTTTTTCCTCATGAAATCAAATTGTTGAATTAAATAAATATCAAGTTTTTAATGAAACAATCAAATGGTTCATGCAAAATGTCACATGAAGTTTTCAAACACCAACAGCTTGAGGCCAAGCATATGAAACCCAAGCATATCTCTCTCTCTCTGAATGTGTGTCTTTTACTTTTTTCTATTAAAAATAGCCAAAGTGAAGCCAGTCAGACAAACAGATAGGGCTGTTGTTATAAGTACGCATGCACCCCAAACATTTTGCATTAAGGGTGCTTACATATATAACGTACTTATCCCTAACTCTGTCCTTATCCTCAACCCTAAATCTTATCGAATCCCCAAACCTGCCCCCTACCCTTTTAACCAAAAAACTGGAGGAAAACAACAAGAAAATTTGAAAGAACAATTAATTAAGGCTGATGCTAGGAGAACGTTGGGAGGAGCTCCCCAGCTCTGGTGTTACAAAAGGCTTTAAAATCCATATCCCTAGCAAAAAAATCTTAGGGGACGAACGTAGTTGTATTGGAACAACATTCTAGTCATAGACCTGCCAACTAAATGACCACTTCATTAACGGAAACACCAAGTGACACATAACAGTCTTCACAGATCACATTATGCACTCTATTTAAACAAGTCTAATATGCATTCTGTCATCACTGTCTTAAGTACATTTTATTGGACAGTCTTTATCATCAAACGTGGCAGGATTTTTTTTTCTGTAAAAAAAAAAAAAAAAAAATTCCTCCAGTCCTCTGACACAGGGCGCAGGAGAGTTAGCAAGTTCTCAATAAAACAACACAATGCATACCTCTGTTCCAAGCCAATGTCGCATAGTGCTGGGAATGTCTAACTGGTTGGTTTCATCCAGAACTTCCTCCAGAAGTAATGGGTCATTCACACCTGACTGATGGCGAGACTGAAAAGAATAATTCATTATCAAAAATTTTAGACTGTGCTGCTGGACGAACTTTTATGTTTTCAAATTTTTTTTTTTGTTCCCTTAACAAATGTCACTCTATAAAAGAGGTCTTTGCCTTCTGTAGACCTAGGGCAATGCTGACAATTTTGAGAGAAATTGGTATTTGAAACAAAATCTGATTAATGCGACTCACACTATCTAAATGCAGGGTTCATGCACCCCTTTAAGAATTTTTTTCCAAGGGTAATATGTTCAATTCCAGGGCTACTGAAAGGTCGGAAAACAAGAGGAAAAAAAAAAATGGTAACTCTGATTCTCCCTCCTTTTTTGTTTTTTTTTCTGCACACACGACAAATTTCAGAGCTATTCCAGGGGTAATTCTCTTTTTCCAGGGGTTTTTATAAAAATTCAAAATTCCAGGGGTTTTCCGGGGACCCTGGAATTTCAGGGGTGTGCGGGAACCCTGTAAACATTATTACTAGCTATTACCTTTCTTTTCAACTGAAATTTTAAGATAAATCTCTTTTAATTTATGAAATTTTATTTTTAGCGCATCATCTTTTTGCCATGAATATTTGTTTTGTAAATCTGTTTTGTATTATTACATTTTTAGTGGGTCATTTCACACCTTTCATGTTCTAATGATATGACTTTTCATCAGTGAACTCTACAAGGTGCACAATGGCCAGTGTCAAGCTGACATACCATGAAACCCAGACCTAGAAAAAAACAAACAACTTTAGCAGAACAATGCAAGTTCTGAAGACGCTTTGCCATGTTTGATACATCTGTTTAGTCTTGACAGAACTCAAATTAGAATTCTACTCACAGAGCACAATAAACGGCACACTCCTATCAATTTCCAGCTACCGCTGGTTTTCTAATTTCATACTGGTGACATTTACAATACAAACATCATACCTTCATGTAATCGACAATTTTTTTTAGGACACCAAACTTGTATTGAGAGCTCCCTTGTGACGTCTTGTAATCCTGGGTCACTGTTTGGATAATATGGAACAATGTGACATGGCATCAGTACTTAAGGATGCTTGGCTCATGAATCAAGCTTATGGGGTGGGATAAAGGTGGAAATCGCTCCTTGTGACTCAGGTTATATTTCCCTCTGTAGTCTTCATACAGCTTCCACTGCTGAGAAGCCTACTTTCAAAGACTGTTTGGAAATGTAATTTGTAACCAAGTTACCTTAAACTGATCGAGCTAATGCAGGAACAAATAATTAAGATCCAGCTCTGAAACTCTCTTCTAATTGCATTATATAAAAAAACAAATCAATACCTTTTCCCATTTCTAATCTCATTTAATGCTGATGAACTCTTCCATAAGTGAAGAGAGCTAGTGATTTCTTGTGGGACCCACAGTTCACAATCAACTAAAGTGTAAAGCTCTAACTGAAGGGCATTTTTCCAAAACTGGGTAAGTCAAATTTTGCAAGAATTATGGCTCCTTTCTGAAAGCCATTCAAAATTAATGTAAGATGCAGTGTAAGTGTTCAGTTAAAACTTGCTACGTCCTATTGAAACCGCCCTGAATGCCATAACCACCCTATACTTACTGCTTGATTTTGGAGCTGGTGGTTTCATTTTGGCTTTCTTTGCCTTCTTCTCCAGCTCATCATTGGGTTTGGCTTTCCTCTTTTCAACTGCTGGCGTAGCTTTGGCCCTTTTCAGAAAGGCTTCACGTTCTTTCAAGAGTGCTGGATCCATTTTGCAAAATAAATCTACAGAAATAAAAAAAACAAGCAAGAATGAAAGTGAATATAAGAAAGTTCAAGAATGAAAAAAAAAAAAAGAAGAAATGTGAAGAGATGCAAGGTGAAAAAAAGATGAGATCTGCAGGAGTACATGGAGTGAGAAAGGGTGGGGTTTGGGTGTCAGAAGGACATTTTAAACCCTATTTTGCACCAGACAACCTTCTGCTAAATATATTACAATACATAACCAATTACCTGAAATCTGGAAATTCCTGGTGATTCGGACTTTAATTTTTTCGAAGTTTGTAAGATATATTGAGTAAAAAAAGAGTGTCACCTATTACTGTTTACAACACAACCACATGTTAATTTATACTGCCATCATATATTTCTGTTATCTCCATGTAGGCACTGCTAGCCAAGGATCATCTTGGGTTCCGGCCATTTCAGTGGCATTGCCTACGGATGTGCCAAGTTGGCTTTGCTAACAATCCCGGTACCATACCGTGCTCTTTGGAATTTGATGAGTTGAGTTTAACTGCGCGTTGGCACGATAACAGCCACTTTGTGCCTCTCACCGTTTTTTCGTTATCTCTCTTTGGGCTAGCTTGCAGCCCTCAGATGTCTTTAGGCAAGATCAGACAAAAATGAAGTTAAAGATCTAATGGGAAAAGCCCCATAGTTGGATAAATCTAGTTGGAATTTGACAAAATGTTTTTAGAATATATGTATTTTACATACACTGCTGGTAGCCTGCAGCTGGGCT
Source organism: Onchidella celtica (assembly GCA_963931925.1). NCBI lineage: Eukaryota > Metazoa > Mollusca > Gastropoda > Systellommatophora > Onchidiidae > Onchidella > Onchidella celtica. The sequence continues at coordinate 32,796,469 of OZ007584.1, forward strand.
AGGTACAAGATAATAGTGTGAGCCCCCTTAACCCCTTCGTGACGGTAACTGTAACTGTATTATGCAAGGTAAAATTGTGATGCACCGCACACCATTTTACCCCATTCTTCGATTCCCAGGGACACAGGGGATTTAGGAAAAAAATAAGGTGTCTCACTTTTTTAGCTGTTTTGTGTTTGGATGTGATCAAAACTATACATATGTATTATATTTCTAAGCAGCTAGGTTTAGATCTTCCAGGGCTAGATCTAGATCTAGTCTCATCACTGCTGACACTAGCTGTCACTGTCTAGATTTAGATCTGAGTCACTGCTATCGTTGCCTCTTGGGAGCTCATATTCACTCCCGGAGTCTTCATAGTAGGCCTCATCATCACTTGCATCATCCAATAACATGCTTAGCACATCATCCCATTGATAAACGGTCTTTTCACCTGTTTTTGTGAAGATCCCGACGATGTGGAAGGCTCCATGCTGGTTTATGTCCGGTTTTAGACTCACCGACGTTGTTTTTCAAAATAAATGAGCTCTACCTGTGTGAAATCGATACCGCTGAATTCGAATCTGCCATCAGTTTTTATGTGGCAACGCTCCTATGTTTAGTATGAGGAACAGATGGCTCATCATTGTAGTCCTCCCGACTGCAGAAGGCATGACGAGCGTCGCTCGTCACAACAGCATCTTGGCAGTGACGCTGTATAAGGAAAAATCACGAGCGCTGCTCGTCATATCATATGGGTCATGAAGGGGTTAAGCCCTTTTGGAGTGAACAGATTATGGGAAAACTAGATAATATGTGAAAAATCATGTTATATAAAGATAGATGAATGCTACCAAATCAGTGGGTCACATTTGTTATTTGTAGGCTGTATACCAAGGGTGGCCAAACTGCAGTTCGCAAACCACATGTGAGTCTTTGACCTTTACTCAGTGGCTCATGGAAATCTCTCTGTTTTTACCCTTTTAGTTTTATTTCTGGCAGACTAATTTGTTACTGAAATGCATATTCGAGCGTTTTTCTTAGATGTTCCCATAGTTAATTACTGTATTTAAAATACATTCAGTATAGTCAAAACAATCAATCATCAGTCAAGATTTTGAATAAATATATATGTGTATTCTTTGTGATAAAATAAATTAACCCTCGTCCCACGATGAGTGAACCCGTCCACGTAATGCCCCGTATGGGGATAGCCAGCGGCCAGTCAGTCGATCATTCGTGTGTTGCCGATAACCTCGACGGTCAGGTCAATCGGGTCCTTGTGAACATGTGTATCGCGTATACATCAGGACGCAATAACAACAATAGTGGTGGATAAATCGTAAGTGACCCCTATGATATTTGGATAAATTACTTCTGATGCTATGCAGTAGGTTTTATTGTGAAATGGAAGGCCCCAAATCAAGAATTTTCTGCATTTACATGCCGTTTAACACGCGTTTTATCATTTTCCCAAGACCTCTGTGCTTTTTCTGTCCCTAAGTCAGGCCATTCAGGTGAACAAATTATTTTTTAAGCCATTCACTTAATTTACTAACCACATGTATCGTGACATTGCCTTCTCCCTCCTCTACTATGCAAAGCTTCCACTTACTATAATGTTAGTTTTAGCGTCCAGGTCGTAGAGCACATACATGTACTGAAAAGCGGTTTAATCAAAGGAACACAATATCTCTCTAATTACCACATCAAATTAAGACAACGGCCAACAGCAAAGTCGGTCATTTTCTCCCAGTTTTCCCTGATGAAAAACCTACTGACAGACGCCCTTATGCACAATGCCCTAATATTACATCGGAATTCACAATTACAGACGTAGAACGGCGTCTCAAATACGCACATGGCTCCGTTCTTCTCATTTCACATGTAGATGACAACCAGCATCAAAGTAAAAGTTTCCCCAAGATTTTCCCCAGTTCAAACTTCAGAACGTCAGTACTATTACACGAGTATGACGAATAGTTGCATCATACTAAACGTAATCGGACGATACCATTTTGTTAGATATAGTAGGGGTGACAGGATAGATAAACACGCGAAAACAGTGTGGGAAATAAACGACAGCCTTGGCAACCAAATAAACAAAGCGCGAGGCGCACCGTTGCTATACAAAAATGTGGCCTCCCGCAGGACCCGCGGTTAAGCGTGTCGGACAAAATAATGGCCTCCCGTGCCGCGCGGGGAGGCCAATATAGTGGCCTCCCACAGGACTAGGGTTAACACTAGTATAAATCAAGGATATAAACAGCCGGCGACAAAATGGAAGGAAATTGTGCAGCATGTCAGGAGTGGGATTTGGTGGATATAGTAGATGTGAACACAGTTCGTTGACTCACACCCGAAACATTCATACCTCAATAACTAAGCAACACAAGATTACTGATGTTCAGGCCTGACGGGCCATATAATCATAATACAAAATTCTACTGCATAATTTACGGTAATCACAATCATAGATATTACATAAAAGTCATCGACTACAGAAAGTCCAGCAAGTCTATCTAAAATAGGGTATAGAAAGAAAGTATTGTACTATGCACTCTTTAAGTGCGCCTATCCAGGACTACGGTTCCTAAAGGACACCGGTGTAAACAAATTCAGTTTGGTCGGTCTCGCGTTCATACAATCAGTAATAGCACCTAATCAGATAATTGACTGACTCCTAAAGCGTAGCAGCACTCACTAATAATTTTCACAGTAATACATGTGATGGGGGAATGGTTCCACACTACTGTTGGAGTTCGCCAAGGCTGCCTCCTCTCCCCCTTCCTTTTTAACGTGTTCTTAGAGAGAATAATGATGGATGCACTGGAAGATCATGAAGGCACAGTTAGCATCGGAGGTAGAACCATCACAAATCTCCAATTTGCAGACCACATAGATGGGCTAGCTGGGAATGAAGAAGAACTTACAAGACTAGTCAATCACCTTGACAACACCTCAACAAGGTACGGAATGGAGATCAGCGCTGAAAAAACGAAAATGATGACAAATGAGTATGGCACCTTCACGCACAACATCTCGGTTCAAGGAACTAAACTTGAAATGGTCAATCAATTCAAGTATTTAGGGGCTATCATCTCGGACAATGGATCGCGCGCGGAGGTCCTCGCAAGATCTGCACAAACCATGGCCGCACTGGCAAAACTGCGACCAATATGGAGGGATAAAAACATCACCATGAAGTACAAGATCCGACTCATGCATGCACTGGTACTGTCTATCTTTCTGTATGCATGTGAAACATGGACCCTCACTGCAGAGTTGCAAAGAAAGATTCAAGCAATTGAGATGAAATGCTATAGAAATATCCTCGGCATTGGATACCTGGACCATATTACCAACGAACGAGTCCGGCAGATCATCCAACAACATATTGGCCCCCACGACGATCTACTCACCATGGTCAAGAAACGAAAGATGAAATGGTATGGCCACACAACAAGATCCAATGGCTTATCAAAGACCATCCTACAAGGAACCGTTAGGGGCAGCAGAAAGAGAGGCAGACAGAAGAAAAAATGGGCGGATAACATCTCAGAGTGGATAGGCAGGCCCTTTGCAGAGACCCAGGCCCTCACCCACGACAGAGAGAAATGAAGGAAGGAGGTGTACAGTGCATCAAGGCGGCGCCCCGACGACACCGCAAGGGGTTAAGGGAAACAACAAACAAACAAACAACACTTTACAAACTATGCTGCTCCACACTAAGAAGTATACAGCTGGGAAATGAACATAGTTCAGTCTCAAACACAATCTAACAGCTCATTACACATCTAGTAAAAATATAGTCAACTAGCTAAGTTACCCGGCCCTGCCCGAGAGAAATATCTTTATCTAGAAAACAACACGCACAATCGGCACACAGATTATGTAGGTCTAGGTAGAAAACAACTCACAATTGGCACAGTAACAACACCCGCATGTCCCGCGCATAAGGCAGACGGCACAGGAACTCATGCCTTCAAACTTTGAAAAGCGACCGGAAGTTTAAAGTCGAAACAAAACAAAGGCAGAAGGGAGGCCATCATTGTTGAGGAGAAAGCATTATTCGATATTTTCAGGCCTATTTTCATTTATTACAAAATTACGATACTTCGCTTTCATGTCAAAGGAATAGAGACATAGTAGGCAAAAGAACTATCTTTCACATGTAATTTTTTCAGGTCTGGGCATTTCTTCCTCGCAGCAGTGAATTTTTTTTCCTTGCTGTTTTTTTATATAGATGTCCTTCTCTTCGTCACAATGGGGTGACGGAAAAACTGTCCCAGTTCCTGGCACGAACACATACGAGGGATCTCACCATTTCCTCGCTCGCTATGGTTTTGCGAGCGAGAAAGTCCAATGCAAGCGGTGTGCACACTTAAGCCTGGTGCACAGAGGCTTCGTCACTGTCCAGGTCTCTCACAGTGCGAATCTTTCTGTCTGTCATCTCCACTCAGGTAGGAGGCCCCCGTGACTCGTCCTTTCGCCAAATGCTCGAAATATGAATCCACTGATCTTAGTACTTGTGTTAGCTTTTATACCCCCCGATGGTTACTAAGGGTCTCCCTCCCGATTGGACGATCAAGGACCTAGCCACGACAAACACAAGTTTGTCTTTCAGTTAACCCTAACTGCTTTCTCAAAAGGATATTACATAACTCAAAAACCTACGCTCGAACTTCTACAATCCTACTATGTAAACAAGAAAATCTCACACGCACACCAAAATCAAAGGGTTAACTTAATGTTTACAAACTTCACTCACACATCCCTCATCACGAAATCCATGGCTCGATTAATAGCTAAACGCGTTTCATATTCTCCCAAAATAAACCAACCCATGACTAACAGAAAAAAGAGCTCATGCGGCTCGTGACACAGCATGCCCAGTAGCCGCCGAGAAAACACGATTAAGATGTTTCTGTCATACAATTCATCCCAATAGTTTTAAAAGAACACAGCCTGATATCGGTAATTAAATTAAAATTATACAGTAAATCCATTTTATATTAAGGGAAAGACAATAAGAAGAAAGAATCTGACACAATTAATACTTACACAGTTACAGAAGGGCTGCACTGTACTTTATATAGATTCATTATAAAATGGTCTCATAGAGGGATTGATGACGCATAGTTAACCAGAACAAAATAAGCACAATGTGTACCTATTTTGGTTGTTTCTTTAAAAAGAAATTGATACCTAATCCCCGTTTGTGTCAAATTCCAATGGATCTAGATATCTAGATCTAGATCTAGATTAGACATAGACTCAGAGATCTAGATCTAGATTCTGGTCTAGTCCTTGCCAATTGCCATCTGAACTTCTTCAGAGTCACGCCATCTGCGCCCATAGCACTTGGTGATAAAATCGGTAACTTATTAATTCTGGGAAAATATTTTTATCTCAATCTAGGGTCTAGACTCTAGACCTAGCACAGGTTTTTACCATCACCAAATTCCGTGTCGGAAAAACCGCATGTGAAACATAACTACAGGCAGTGAGGCTACATTACTAGCCCTAGGCCAACGAAAGTGAAAGGCAACAACAAAAGAACCTTTCTTGGTGAAAATATTACGATTAGATCTAGATATCTAGACCTTACCCGGTTTGCCTGATTTCTAAAGAACTGTCAACCAATTTGAATGGAGCCCCCTTCCCCAAAGCATGGCCGCTCCTAAATTTGCGTGTTTGTGGGGAATCCATATGCACCAGCAATTTGGCACATTGAACTGTTCTGGAGGGAGTTAATTTTGCTTTTGGAATAGGGGAATATGGATGTGCAGAAAAAAAATGGGGGACCAAAGTGCACTTTTGCCTCTTACCCTTTCAACCAGAAAACAAAGTTTACAAAGGTTTAACATTTGAATTGAGGTAAGGAAAGGGTTAGGTTTAGGACAGCTCCCCTGGATGGTTGGGAAACAAAGAACTCTTTCCAGGTGAACGCCTAGATCCGAATCTCTCCTTGTTCAGACAAAAAGAAATCTGGTTATTTTGTCTCAATCCTGATCTACGCAGTAGACTACACCTCTACATTGTGTGGATTCGTTATACTATTTCAAAAGAAGAACTTTGTCTGCTTGACTAGATCTAGATTCTAGACTAGTTGAAAGAAACTTACATGTATAATTTCAATAATGATCACACTACAGTTCGATCACAGTGACGTGATCATCAGCGAACAGCTTCCTCCACTTCTTCTCGTCTCGTTGTCGAAGTGTCAGTGTCAAAACACAAACGAGTGGTGGGCTTTTAATGTATGAATTATTTGGTATCGATTTCATAACCGGTGGTTGTTTAAGTTTCCAGAAAGGGGAAAGAAAAGTTTTAAGAAAGGGAAAAGAACGTCATTATCAGTATGAGAGTTTAGAAATATTCAATACTGACGGTTTCATGTTATAAAAACTAACTTCTATTCAGTGTGGTCTCTTTAATGGGATAAAGATCAAAAGCCATCATATTATCGCATTCTATGTATGGAAATGCCCGGTCAGTATCCAAGGGACGTCACTGCAGAAGATTAATTTTTCCAAAACCTGTGCTTAACATAATTATTACCGAAACAAATTGACATTAGTAGAGTAGAGTCGGGTAATTTCGCCGCTTCGAAGCAGGTATGCTTAATTTCCTACCTCTCCCTTATTGTCTGTGACCATTGTGACACCGATCAAGCTAGCAACATCGATTGGCCAGCCAAGACGCTAGCTGATGCATGGTTGGTTTGATCAAGTTTCATTTCATATATTTTTCGGTCATTTTTTTTTTTACATACTTGACTGTCGGGTAAGGACCTTACACTATACTGTAGTATCCTTGCTGTCGGGTAAACCCATAGATATAATACAACTACATGTAATCCATGTAAACCCGCCACCATATCGGGCAAATTCGCCACCGCTATCGGGGAAATTCGCCAGACCTGGCGGCATATTTCTCCAAATGTAATCTCGTTTATATTGTTTTTCTGTTGGGCTTATAGTAACTTCCTTTTTTTTGGTGCCATCTCTAAACTTTATTTTTGACTGACTTTGTAACAACAGTCCTAGATAGATAGATAGATAGATAGATAGATAGATAGATAGATAGATAGGTAGACAGATAGATAGATAGATAGACAGATAGATAGATAGATAGATAGATAGATAGATAGATAGATAGATAGATAGATAGATAGATAGATAGATAGATAGATAGATAGATAGATAGATAGATAGATAGATAGATAGAGAGATACATAGACAGACAGATAGATAGACAGACAGACAGAGAGATAGATCATGAATGAGTATATGTGTGAGTGAATTTGCACAGAATAGATCCCCAGATGACCGGAGATAATGAAAGACACGAACAAAAGGAAAACTAAAAAAAAACAAAAAACACTAACAACAAAAGATCAATCTTATAACATTTTATTAAAATATAGACTTGAATCAGTCTTAGATATCGAAATGAAAGGTTAACTTGAAATGAGGTTACAAGTTTGAATATGATATAAATAATATGAAATAAAGTTATCGTTTTGAACATGATGCAATAATAGGCCTAATAATTTTTATCTTTGGTCGTGTAGATAGATACACTATCTTTCAGTCCGTCAAGTATGTAAATATATTAGAGTGATTTAAGCAAAGGTACGATACTACTGCAAGGCAAAGCAGTTAGGATTGTCTCTGGCAAGCAAGTAATGTGAAAAAAAAAGGAAACGGATGATCATTGCAAGGATAAATCTCATTGTAAAATATTTATCTGTACCAGTCATTCTCAGCGGCGTATCTACCATGAAACTAATGAAAGCCCCTTATCCCAGAGGGGTCCTGAATAGAGTGTTTAAATGAGTGAATTTTGGATGCTGCCCTATTGTTGCTAGTTGCGAAGGGGACCACATAACAGTTCAAGCCTTAGGGTGCCAAAAATGTAGGTCCGCCGCTGGTGGTCGTCAGGTAGGAGACGCTTGGAGAAAACTAGATGCTACGTAGAGCATGATTTAAAAAAGAAAAATGAAAAAGATGCACGGGAGGATGCTTTACTCTGTGTGTGTGTGTGTGTGTGTGTGTGTGTGTGTTTATAGGAATCAAATTATGTAATGTAACATTACATTTCAAATGAATGTTGTTACAAGTACTTACGTATCCCCCTAAGTTTTCTGCGCTAGGGGTGCGTATGTTAAAGCCTTTTATGGCTCCAGAGCTAGAGAGCTCCGCCCGAAATACTCCTAACAACAACATTAATTACCGGGTAATTATTCTTTCGGATTTCCTTTTTTGTTTTCCTTCTGAAAGGGTAAGGAGGCATGGTTAGAGATTCCATAAGATTTAGGTTGAGGAAAAGGACGGGGCTAGGATTAAGTACGTGTACGCACGCGGCCCTAACACAAAACACTAGGGATGCGTACGTACTTATAACAACAGCAAAATGCCAGTTTTCAAGTTTTTGAATATCAAGGCTCTGTCAAGGACATCGTTGACATGTGCGCAGGGTGATGGACGGAATTTGGCGAGCTGATTTCTCTCGGGTCCAGTGGCGTGCAAAAAAAAAAAGGGGGGGGGGGAAGCGAGAGCCCCGGGTATCCAATCAAACAGTGAAATTGAAATGAAGTTTTTTGAAATTTGAAATTGTCGCTGTTAACCCTTTGAATACTGAGGCAGTGAAAGCTAGATTTTCCCAAGTCCAGTCTATATTAAGATTGAGTTTCGGTCTTTATTTTAGGGAGTTCGCCGCCCTTGGCATCTACACCTCACTTTTCTTGTTTTTATTTTCTCTTTGTGATAGGGATTCGTTCTTTTAGAATTTTGCTCGGGCAGCGGCCTGGTCGGCCTGCTCTTCTCGATTTCCAACTGACAAAGTATCTTTAACGTGCGCAACATACACACGGGCCCTCCGAATTTTTCGTCCTTATCCGAGAAGTCTAGGTGCTCGATCCTACCTACCATAGGATCAGGAACAGGAAAATATGAGAAAAATCCCAAAATTCCAATATGCCTACACCGACCGGGATTTGAACGCGGTCCTTCGGCATGTGAGGCCAGCACCTTCCCTCTAGGCCACCGCGTCCACATTTTTTAAAGATTCACATATGTCAGTTATTTTCAATGATAAATATGAATCTTAAACAGCCCATTGATCTATATCTAGAAGCTGGTCATGGAGGAACAAAACCTGTAATTCATGCAACAATAAAGAGTAAACAGCAATGTTGTTTCAGTACTGAAAGGGTTAACGTCTTGGTACACTCTGCCCTGTAGTCTCACAAGCTGGTGTGAAATGTGGATCCGTCTTTTAATAAGCGAGACAGAGTATAGGATCTGTCACATGAGTCTTAAAGCATATAGTCAAGAAATTGGCACCGGGCAGCGTGTTTTTTTTTTTCGTAGTCACTTTACCAAATTCAGGAGCGGGGCAACCCCCCCCCCTCCCACCAAACGCAGGTCATCGGCTACGGGATTTCTCGTCCTACCGAACACTGCCATGGGTGCTGCAATCTCTGGTCTGTGCACGCTAACCCTAACCCTAAAATGACTCTGAAAGTCACCGAAAATCCCTGTGTAATATGTTGGAGCTGTTGCTGCCACGCTCCTGAATTTGATAAAGTGAGTACAAACAAAAAAAAATCACGCCATCGGCATCACTAAACCTGTGCACGCCACTGCTCGGGTCATACTATATTAATTCGGGCATTTTATATACATCATGTATGAAAGACATTCATGAAGTGTACGCGCATAGAAGTGTAATTGGCTACACGACCCAAATAACCACCGCCTGTATTTATGTATCCTCATGTTGAATATTTTCTTGCTCGGGTATGACGTCACATCGTTTTCCACGCCGTGGCGAGGGCAATGGCGACACTGTAGGTGACGTCAGATGACTGGGACTGTTGAGGCTGAGTGCCAGGAATTTGGTGACGTCAGGTTTCATACCGGAAGCAGGGAACTCTTCTGGTGTTGAGGAAATCTTGGACGGAGATCTTGATGGCTCTGTGTCGGAGATGTTCCTGGAAAGAGACTACAGTCGTTTCAAGCAGGAACGTGAAGAACGATGACTGTTACTAGCATTATATTTTACTAGATGACCTACCGGGCATTGCCCAGAATAAACGATAATGTGAGTCCCCCCCCCCCCCCCCGCCCTCTCTCTCATCTATACAAAAAAAATGTAAGAAAACCCCTTTGTTCCCTATGGACTAAAAAACTACTGGACGTATTGAACTGAAAGTTGGCACACACAATTGTACGATACTGACCAGTGTTCCTATGTACATAGGCATAAAAAAGCTTATGGGATTCGTGAGTTATTCCAATAATGCGATAAGAATGGAACAGTAAATTTGCGAGAGCGTTTGATCCGAATTGTACGTTCGTTAACCTATGACCTCTTTCTTTGTTAATCGCTTTTCCACTTCCGGTCCCGGAATTCGATTCATAATCACAGTAGTGTCTGTGAGAGCTAGATCTAGCATGCACTGATGCAGCATGCCCCCTAAAAAACGTACTATCGGTGAGATTCAGTTAGACTATCAAGTATGAAACTTTGTGTGGTCTCAGTGTGCCTAGACTAGGAAAAAGAAAGTGTCTGGAATTGAGATATTGACGTTGCAGGGCCAAAAGTACAGGTTTGGTGTTTTCAATATGCCTAGGAAAATATAATATTTCATTTCCATCAACACATGACGTTATCACTTCCTGCGATGTGCAAACAAACTAACCCGTGCGCAAATCATAGCCATTTGACGAATGCTGGCGGGACGCGCAGGGCGTCAACGCACAAAGGGAGAGCAGTAAAACATATCTAAAAACAAACGAACAAACAAAAATAAAATAAAGCTAAAGGAACAGGCAAAATGAAGCAGGTCCATAATAATCACCCAGAACTGAAACTAATAAATCGATTTATCCCGGGCCGGGCCGGGAACTCAGCTAGTATAATAAAAGTAATAAACTACAGTCTTGCTTCAGAACTCATGCGCACCAGAACACTACGCACCAAACTGAACGCTTGATACGGTTACTTTTTATGACATGCACGGTACTATATAATATTACGAAAACAAACATGCAAAAATACAAATGTTACATAGCAATAAACATTGTTATTTTCTTAAAATACATGCTTGAAGTAAACGACTTTTAATTATAGCCACCATCTTTCTTATCTCAATTGCCACCTTCCTGCCAAATTTAAGGCCTGAAGAGTGTATAGTTTGGTCAGTTAGTCATGCCAAAGGTTGCAAGTTACTGAAAATATATATAATAGATTGTATGTTATTACTATATAGCTGAGTTGCCCACAGTAAATCTGTTTTATTAGTTCCAGATCTAGGTGATTGTAATTGATCTGCTTCACCTTGCCCGTTCCTTTAGGTTCATTGGTTGTCGTTTGTTTGATTTAGCTAAGTCATACTGTACTCCCTTGAAAATTAGTTACGAGAAGATTACATAAGATAAGATATAACTTTATCCTACTTCCAGGAAATTTGTTGTCACAGCATTCAGTAGTGGTACAACAGTAAATTACAATATCTAAGACCTACAGGTCTTTAACGCATACCGCACACACGAACATTGCTCACACAACATTACCGGCGAGTAAGAACATTGCTCACACAACATTACCGGCGAGTAAGAACATTGCTCACACAACATTACCGGCGAGTAAGAACATTGCTCACACAACATTACCGGCGAGTAAGAACATTGCTCACACAACATTACCGGCGAGTAAGAACATTGCTCACACAACATTACCGGCGAGTAAGAACATTGCTCACACAACATTACCGGCGAGTAAGAACATTGCTCACACACTGTTAGAACAATCCATTAGGAAAACTGACAACAGCATGCTACATACTTCGAATTGCGGATGGCAAAAAAGATCATGAATTCATGAATTCTTCAGTGATTACCTTTACAAAAGTAAAATTTACTAAAATGGTGAAACAAATTATAACACGACAATTAAACAATGGGAGATGAACCGAGGAAACGTGCGGTCGAAAAGGGGAGGAACTTTGTCTGGGATCAGTGGCGGACCTACACTTTTGGGAACATGAAACTTGAACTGTTATGGGGTTCTTTCCCAACCAGCAACAATAGGGCAACATTCAAAATACACTCATTCAAAAAAATTTCCTCAAGGTCCCTCCTGGATGTGTGATTTTTTTTTTTTCTGTACGAGCTTTAGCAAATTCAGGAGCGGGGCAGCAACACCCCCCGCCCCCCCGCAAACACAGGTCATCGGGCTAAGGGATTTCTCGTCCTATCGAACACTGCCATGGGTGCTGCAATCTCTGGACTGTGCCTGATATGACTCTGAACGTCACCGAAAATCCCTGGGATGTGTTGGAGCTGTCCTGTATTTGGGGTTCTGCTGCTGCCCCGCTCCTGAATTTGCTAAAGCTCGTACGGAAAAAAAATCGCGCTTCCGGGATTAGAGCCCTGAACCGAAGGCTTTATTAGCTTCGTGGTAGATCCGCCACTGTCTGGTACCCTGAGAATCTCTGCACTCACAGTTCCTGGAAGGCAATCCTGGATTTCTCGCTAAGAGACCCTTTTCTCTCCCTGCCCCTGATGAAGGTCATCCCCGAAGAGCCGGTGCGTGGACTGTTCAGAGGTGAGTACTGGTTCAAGGCCGGAGTACTGAGGAGTTGATGCAGCTTTTGTGACTAGTTAATTCAAACAAACAATAGCACTGAAAGCCCCGTTGATTGCAACTGGGTTTGGCACAAATGTGGCCCCCCTCCCTTTTACAAAACAATGTAATACAATGTACAAAAAGTGCAACGAATAATGTCCTGGTCGTTATTGATTTTTCGTCAATTTCAAAGCCAGGTGATGGTTATTACCATCATCGACACAGCCATCATCATGGCTACATCAACTCATCCGCCTATCTATCCATCTACCTACCTACCTACCTACCTACCTACCTACCTACCTACCCACCTACCCACCCACCTACCTACCCACCTACCCACCCACCCACCCACCCACCCATCCATCCATCCATCCATCCATCCATCCATCCATCCATCCATCCATCCATCCATCCATCCATCCATCCATCCATCCATCCATCCATCCATCCATCCATCCATCCATCCATCCATCCATCCATCCATCCATCCATCTATCTATCTATCTATCTATCTATCTATCTATCTATCTATCTATCTATCTATCTATCTATCTATCTATCTATCTATCTATCTATCTATCTATCTATCTGTCAAGAACAGATTTAATTCATAAATGTTTCCACTGACTAAATTTTTGTGAGAGAGCAGTGAGTAATTTTTACAAACGTAGTTATTGTGCGAGCCAGCATAACGTGGTCTCGTAAACAATTTGTTTTGAACAGTTTTTTTTCCTAAAAGATAGACAGAAGGTGTGGGGAAGGATAGACGGACAGCGTAGGTGTGCATGGCTGAGCACTTTTTGTATCTCGTGTTTTGAACTAGGTTTAGTAGAGAGGGAAGGGGTGAGTAGGAATTAAATGTTATTGAGATGTCTGTTGACGTACAGAAAATCCGTGATCCAGAGTAAAAGCTCGGGGTTTTGAACATGTTAAGAATTTATTGCTATAAAATTACATTTTATTGTCTTGAGTGATTCCACCTTTGATGTCGACCCAAGATCGTTGCGTAGGGCTGTTACTTAAAATAACTCAGTTCGGCAGCTGAGCTAGAAGTGGTTGCACCAATCACAATCCAGGAATTAGACGGTAAGCTGCAGATGCAGTCCAGTATTTAAGGCCATACAGAACTTAGTTAGAGGCCACATGTAGACAATCCATTTACGAGGTGGACGGCGAGCTCTCAGCCAGATGAGAAGTCATAGAGACGCAGCGATTGAGCTGATATGTACAGTGATGGAGCATTGTCAGAAATCTACGCTCCTGAGCCCAAGCCTACTTGTTTGAGCATTAAACCCACAGCGCTAATATCAATGGTGGGCCGAATGGTGAGCTAAAGATTTTAATTCCATGCTGAATTTACAGCCACCTACACATGTAGATTGTTGACCAGTACTGCCAGACCACATGCATTTCCCGCGACCACGTGTGAACTACACCAGAGCGCGCCTGGCAGAGACGCTATATAAATATGTTTTAGTATGAAGAGAGATAGAACTTTAAACCTTACAGGATCCGTCGCCCTCGGGCGCGGATTCTTTTGAATGTAAATTTATTGTGACTTAGATAACTTCATATTACATTGCCTTAAGTACTTCATAGTTGCTCCTCAGCTTAGCTGAGCATTTTCAGTTGCTATTGTATTCGTTATCTATTGTATATTTTATCTTTGAATTTGTTAGATATATAAACTTTGCAGTCTGTTACTCAAATTGATTTATTTAGTTTTTAGAGTGAAAGTTGTTTAATTGTTTTTTTTTTTTTTGTGCTCGTGTGATTGGGAAGCGGACCTCTTGATCTATATTCCCCAAAATCCCGATCCGCGACACTATCTATCTATCTATCTATCTATCTATCTATCTATCTATCTATCTATCTATCTATCTATCTATCTATCTATCTATCTATCTATCTATCTATCTATCTATCTATCTATCTATCTATCTATCTATCTATCTATCTATCTATCTATCTATCTATCTATCTATCTATCTATCTATCTATCTATCTATCTATCTATCTATCTATCTATCTATCTATCTATCTATCTATCTATCTATCTATCTATCTATCTATCTATCTATCTATCTATCTATCTATCTATCTATCTATCTATCTATCTATCTATCTATCTATCTATCTATCTATCTATCTATCTATCTATCTATCTATCTATCTATCTATCTATCTATCTATCTATCTATCTATCTATCTATCTATCTATCTATCTATCTGTCTATCTGTCTATCTATATGTCTATCTGTCTGTCTGTCTGTCTATCTATCTATCTATCTATCTATCTATCTATCTATCTATCTATCTATCTATCTATCTATCTATCTATCTATCTATCTATCTATCTATCTATCTATCTATCTATGTATCTATGTATCTATGTATCTATGTATCTATCTATCTATCTATCTATCTATCTATCTATCTATCTATCTATCTATCTATCTATCTATGTATGTATCTATCTATCTATCTATCTATCTATCTATCTATCTATCTATCTATCTATCTATCTATCTATCTATCTATCTATCTATCTATCTATCTATCTATCTATCTATCTATCTATCTATCTATCTATCTATCTATCTATCTATCTATCTATTGTCACGATTAAGGTTGATGACCTTGTACGCCACGAGTATAGAGGGGGTAAACTTGGTAGGGGAGAAGGGGAGTTTTTTAAGTTGTTGACTAGCACGAAAGATTACTATCACGAGGAAGGTCGGTGGCCTTGTGCGCCACGAGTCTAGGGGGGGGGGGGTGAGCTTAGCAGGGGAAAACACGGTTTTTAACATTGTTGACGAGCGTGGATAGATACACACGTCTCGCTTTAAACTAGTCGCGTGTGCAAAAACCTCGGGAGTATAAGTAGAGGAGAAGCTCGACACACCTGGTTCCCAAGTTATTCATTCCTAAAGGAAGACGCAGCGAGAAGTGGTCCGGGCGACAGGTGGAAGGTCGTGCCATGGGGACCAGGGGTGTTAAGTATGTGAGGGATCTATGAGGTTCCCAAAGTTATTCATTCCTAAAGGAAGACGCAGAATTTATCGGTCCGGGCGACAAGTGGAAGGTCGTGCCAGTGGGGACCAGAAGTGTTAGGTGTGTGAGGGATCCATGATGTTCACATTTATTTCCCAATAAGAAGAATTTATCGGTCCGGGCGACCAGTGGAAGGTCGTGCCATGGGGACCAGAAGTTGAGGAGTTCTGATGATAGGATGGGAACCCATCAGAAGCTCGTGAATCTACGATGGCGGGTGTGAACCGTCGGTGTGCTGTGTGTTTGCAAGTTGAAGAGTCTTGAGGACGGGATGTTGAGAACCCCTCAAGGAACAAGTAATCTACGATGGCGGGTGTGAACTGTGTGTTCTTATTTGTGTGAAGCCAGGGGCGTCTGTTTCCCCTTTTATCGTCGAAATTAAAGATCTAGAAAGGATTGTGTGAACTCTGGAGAAGTGAAACTGCATCAACGAGGAGGGCAGCTGTTGACAGAGACTATTAAGTCTACGTAGTTAAGTTTATAGACAGAGGGATTAGATCTAGATGTGAAACGGGGAATAGATAATAGCCATGATCCCCAAGAGTAAATTTGAAGTATCTCTGTTTTTGTGATTATGTATGTGATTATCATGAGTTGAATGTTTTGACATAAGTTTTGTCATGCATTTATAATTAAATATCGTTTAATTTAAATCTCACTCCATGTGTCCGTTGATCGCTGGTCTGCTTGCTTGGCTTGTTAGCTGGGTTTGAAAGGTAAATAAGTTAGGTACTCATCACACACGTGGTCGTGACCATCTTCACGCACGTGATCGTGACAATTGGGGGCTCGTCCGGGATTTAAACTCATTGTGACACATACGAGTAATTGATATAAACTGTTAGGACGTGAATCGTCCGGGATATGAAATTTGAATTGATAGGACGTGAATCGTCCGGGATTTGAAATTGATATGAAATTGATTTGAATTGATTTGATCTCTTATAAACTGTTAGGACGTATATGAATCGTCCGGGATCTGATCGTAAATAAATAGGACGCATATAATTCGTCCGGGATCTAAACTGTTAGGACACAAACGAGTGTTTTCCACGATTGTAGAAATATTTTTGTAAGTCAGACCAGCGGCCATGGAGATAAATACCTTTCTAACGTCACCGAGACCGGAGGATTTGTTAACCTTCAGGAAACCGGAGTTATTGACGATTAGTAAGAGATTAGGACTCGATTATGTAAAAGCCAACTTAAGAAAAGCAGAAATATCGAGATATATTGCGGAGTATTATGTGGATGATGATGTGTTCGAAGAAAACGACCTAGCTCAGTTTGAAACTATGGCATCAGTAACTGAAGTTAATATTGAGTTACAGAAAGAGAAGATGCGGATCGAGCTAGAGCAGAAAAAGCTAGAACACGAGGCACGGGAGAAAGATAAAGATAGACAGGCGCAAGAAAAAGAAAAAGAAAGAGATAGACAGGCGCAAGAAAAAGAAAAAGAACGGGAAAGACAGCATGAGCTAGAAAAAGCCAGATTGGGTGTTACTAGTAGATCACATGAACCTAGTTTTCTAGCGAGTAGAGAAGTAAGATTGGTTCCCCCCTTTAATGAGAGGGAAGTGGATAAATACTTCCAACATTTTGAGAAGGTGGCCCTTAGTCTGAACTGGCCCAAACAACATTGGCCATTAATGTTACAGAGTATAATAAGGGGTAAAGCACAACAGACCTTTTCGGCCCTTTCCATGGAAGACGCGGGGGATTATGACCGTGTGAAGGACGCAATATTAAAAGCGTATGAATTAGTGCCTGAAGCATATCGGCAAAAGTTCCGATATTATAAAAAAATTGACAGTCAAACCTATATTGAGTTTGCTCATGAAAAAGAGGTATTTTTTGAGAGATGGTGTTCCTCGATGGAGGTATGTAAAGATTATGAAAAGCTTAAACAGCTCATATTACTAGAGGACTTCAAAACGGGAATCCGTGATGAAATAAAGACGTACCTCAATGAGAAAGAGACAAAGACGTTGCAAGATGCCGCAAAACTGGCTGACGAGTTTACATTAACTCATAAAAGTAGATTTGGGCTCAGTAAACCGGGTAGAGTTCAGGATAGGAGGTCCGTAAATGATACTGCTGGCGATCCGAGGGGAGTCAAAATGAAATTCCCGCGGAGATCCAGTAGTTTCGATGGGAGAAGACCTGGTCCTAGTGGGAAAGATTATCATTTCCAGAGAAGAGATTGGAGGAACGAGGGATCAAGATGTAATAACTGCGGGCGATTAGGCCATAGAAGCTGGGATTGTCGTGCTCTTGGAAAAAAGAAGACTGGCCCTATAGCTTTTGTGGGAAGACCGAAAGTTATAAACGCTCCACAGCCTCGTAACCCAGTGAAGTTAGAGACCATAAGGGAAGAGTTTCTGCCATTTGTGTCAGAGGGTCTAGTGTCCCTTGGGGAAAATTCCACCCCCATACCATTAAAAATATTGCGGGATACTGGATGTTCCCAGTCCCTCCTGTTAGATAATGTTCTAGATTTTAATGATGATTCAAATACTGGAGAAGTTAGTCTTATACAGGGTATAGAGGGAGTCTTTAGCTCTGTACCTTTGCATAAAATTTATTTGAAGTCAGACTTTATAACAGGTCGAGTGGTAGTTGGACTTAAGTCTGGTTTGCCAATAGAGGGAGTATCTCTATTGTTAGGAAATGATCTTGCCGGTGCTAGGAAAATACCTACTGTACAGTTGACTTCAAAACCTAGTACTGATGACGAAAGTGAAGATACAAATATATATCCTTCATGTGCGGTGACTCGAGCTATGGCTAAAGGAAGAGCAGTCAGATGACAGTGAAGAGATTTGTAAAGAAGATAGGTCGACGGAATCCAGTGTAGATAATTCTTGTGATCTTTCTAATACTTTTCTAGGATCCATATTACATGAAGATGATATCAGTCATTCCGATGTTATGCGGGAAGATAAGAATTTATCATATGATAGAGACCAGTTAATTAAAGAACAAGGCTTAGATCCTAGCTTACAGCCATTGCAGGATCAAGTTCTGAGCGACGAAGAACTTAATAAAGTACCAAAAGGGTACTTCATAAAAGATGGAGTACTTGTGAGAAAATGGAGACCCATTGATGTCCGCGCAACGCAAGAGTGGGCGGTTGTTTATCAAGTTGTGGTTCCAAAACCATATAGGCACGAGATACTTGCCATGGCCCATAATTTACCTCTGGGTGGCCATTTGGGTATAAGGAAAACAAATGATAGGATAATGAGACATTTTTTTTTGGCCAGGAATTAACAAGGATGTGGCTTATTTTTGTAATACATGTCACACATGTCAGATAGTGGGAAAACCAAGTGCTGGAAAAAGAATGGCCCCTTTACAGCCAATTCCAATTTGTGGGGAGCCCTTTTCTAAGGTTATCGTTGATTGCGTTGGTCCTTTGCCAAAGACCAGCTCAGGAAATCAATATTTATTAACCATAATGTGTACATCCACTAGATTTCCTGAGGCGATTCCTCTTAGAAATATTAAGACACAGAGTATTGTGAAAGCTCTAGTAAAGTTTTTTACTTTATTTGGATTGCCCAAAGAAATACAGTCTGATCAGGGCAGTAACTTTATGTCGAGACTGTTTAAACAAGTTATTGGTGAACTGGGGACAAGACAAATTAAGTCGTCTGCGTACCACCCAGAATCTCAGGGAGCTTTAGAGAGATTCCACGCTACTTTAAAGAATATGATGAGAACATATTGCTATGATAGCGAGAAAAATTGGGACGAAGGAATACATTTGCTGTTGTTTGCAGCTAGAGAGTCAGTTCAAGAATCACTAGGATTTAGTCCTTTTGAGTTAGTGTTTGGACATAATGTTCGTGGGCCGTTGGCTCTGTTAAAAGAAAAATGGATCGGTGATGATCCTCAAATGAATGTATTAGATTATGTGCAGAAGTTTAGAGATAGGCTGCATAAGGTTTGTGAATTAGCAATAGAGAATTTGGGATGTGCCCAAGAGAAAATGAAATTTTGGTATGACAGGAAGGCCAGGACAAGAAGTTTTAAACCTGGAGATAAGGTCCTTGTTTTATTTCCCCTGGAGTCAAATCCTCTCCAGGCTAGATTTTATGGACCCTGTGAAATTGAGACAAAAATTAATGATCTCAATTATATTATAAAAACTCCAGATAGGAGAAAGAGTACACAGTTGTATCATATTAGTATGTTGAAAATGTATCATGAAAAGCCAGTTGAGATTGTTGCTGTAGTGAATGAAGTGGATAATGATATTGAGTCACAAGAAGAGACTCAAGATGTACATCTCAGAAATGATGTGATATCCCCTAACTTGTCAGATTCTGAGATTTTACAGAATGTTGATTGGAAATTACATTATGTGAAATTGCGTCCAAGAGAGCGGTTGAAAGATTTGGTGTGAGGTATCCAGATTTATTTTCTGATGTTGCAGAAACATGATGTACATATATTATACATGTGAAAGAGAGAGAGAATGTAATTGCTGATTGCCTTTCCAGATGTCATTGATGCTATGTATTTGGATTGTTTACCCTTCTTATTTGAATGAAATTCTGATGTATTGAATTTCTTGTAAAAATTTTGCTCTAGGGATCAAAATTTTGTTTTGTGGGAAGGAGGTGGCACGATTAAGGTTGATGACCTTGTACGCCACGAGTATAGAGGGGGTAAACTTAGTAGGGGAGAAGGGGAGTTTTTTAAGTTGTTGACTAGCATGAAAGACTACTATCACGAGGAAGGTCGGTGGCCTTGTGCGCCACGAGTCTAGGGGGGGGGGGTGAGCTTAGCAGGGGAAAACACGGTTTTTAACATTGTTGACGAGCGTGGATAGATACACACGACTCGCTTTAAACTAGTCGCGTGTGCAAAAACCTCGGGAGTATAAGTAGAGGAGAAGCTCGACACACCTGGTTCCCAAGTTATTCATTCCTAAAGGAAGACGCAGCGAGAAGTGGTCCGGGCGACAGGTGGAAGGTCGTGCCATGGGGACCAGGGGTGTTAAGTATGTGAGGGATCTATGAGGTTCCCAAAGTTATTCATTCCTAAAGGAAGACGCAGAATTTATCGGTCCGGGCGACAAGTGGAAGGTCGTGCCAGTGGGGACCAGAAGTGTTAGGTGTGTGAGGGATCCATGATGTTCACATTTATTTCCCAATAAGAAGAATTTATCGGTCCGGGCGACCAGTGGAAGGTCGTGCCATGGGGACCAGAAGTTGAGGAGTTCTGATGATAGGATGGGAACCCATCAGAAGCTCGTGAATCTACGATGGCGGGTGTGAACCGTCGGTGTGCTGTGTGTTTGCAAGTTGAAGAGTCTTGAGGACGGGATGTTGAGAACCCCTCAAGGAACAAGTAATCTACGATGGCGGGTGTGAACTGTGTGTTCTTATTTGTGTGAAGCCAGGGGCGTCTGTTTCCCCTTTTATCGTCGAAATTAAAGATCTAGAAAGGATTGTGTGAACTCTGGAGAAGTGAAACTGCATCAACGAGGAGGGCAGCTGTTGACAGAGACTATTAAGTCTACGTAGTTAAGTTTATAGACAGAGGGATTAGATCTAGATGTGAAACGGGGAATAGATAATAGCCATGATCCCCAAGAGTAAATTTGAAGTATCTCTGTTTTTGTGATTATGTATGTGATTATCATGAGTTGAATGTTTTGACATAAGTTTTGTCATGCATTTATAATTAAATATCGTTTAATTTAAATCTCACTCCATGTGTCCGTTGATCGCTGGTCTGCTTGCTTGGCTTGTTAGCTGGGTTTGAAAGGTAAATAAGTTAGGTACTCATCACACACGTGGTCGTGACCATCTTCACGCACGTGATCGTGACACTGTCTATCTATCTATCTATCTATCTGTCTGTCTATCTATCTATCTATCTATCTATCTATCTATCTATCTATCTATCTATCTATCTATCTATCTATCTATCTATCTTTCTATCTATCTATCTGTCTATCTGTCTATCTATCTATCTGTCTATCTATCTATCTATCTATCTATCTATCTATCTATCTATCTATCTATCTATCTATCTATCTATCTATCTATCTATCTATCTATCTAGATCTATCTATCTATCTATCTATCTATCTATCTATCTATCTATCTATCTATCTATCTATCTAGATCTATCTATCTATCTATCTAGATCTATCTATCTATCTATCTATTTATCTATCTATCTATCTATCTATCTATCTATCTATCTACCTATCTATCTATCTATCTATCTATCTATCTATCTATCTATCTAGATCTATCTATCTATCTGTCTATCTATCTATCTATCTATCTATCTATCTATCTATCTATCTATCTATCTATCTATCTATCTATCTATCTATCTATCTATCTGTCTATCTAGATCTATCTATCTATCTATCTAGATCTATCTATCTATCTATCTATCTATCTATCTATCTATCTATCTATCTATCTGTCCGGCCGTCCCTCTGTCCGTCTATTTGTTGGTCTGTCTGTCTGTCTGTCTGCCTGTCTGTGTGTCTTATCTACCTACCTACCTACCTACCCACCCACCCTACCTAGCTGTTTGCCTTTCTGTCAAGTTATCTGTCTATCTGTCTGTCTCCCGTTCGTCTGCCCCTTCTTTGCACGCATCCTTCCATCCATCCGTCCGCCTGCCAGTCAGTCAGTCAGTCTGTCCTGTCTGCCTGTGAAACTATCCACCCATCTACGGGTGAGAGGTAGAACTTACCTGGTGCTGCGGGTAGGTGGGTAAGATCTAGGTGATGGCGAGGCAGGGGGCGAGTGCAGCAGATTCTCTGTGCTCTTCACTCGTTGACGTGGACTCATCTGAGAGAACAAAAAATCAATGATGAACTATGAATTTCCATCAAACGCAGTAAAAGACTAGGTGGCACGGTCTAGAGGCAAGTTGCTCACCTCTCATGCCGAAAGTACCCGGTTCGAATCTCGGTCGGTACAGGGATATTGGAAATTTGGGATTTTTCTCATAATTTGCTGTCTCTGATCCTATGGTAGGTAGGATCGAGCATCTAGTCTTCTCGGATATGGACAAACAACTCGTGGGGCCCATGTGTACTTTGCGCAAGTTAAAGATACCGTGGCAGTTGGAAATAAAGAAGAGCAGACTGAACAGGCCGCTGCCCGGGCAAAATTGAATAAGATTTATCCCAAATTTTTTTTTTCAACACAAATACATTTAAAATAGACAATTTCATAATACTCTGAATTAAAAGTAAACAATGGCAGTGATTAGCTGGCGGATGACGCAATGAATCCTCACAAACAAGAGAACTCAAACTGTCCCTTAGCCCATTAGGCTTTAGACACCTTTTAAGTCACACACGGCATTGGGAGAAAAAGGATAATTTTGTGACTTTTCTAACAAAGAAATAATAAGAAATTTGTATTTGTGTAGCTCTTTAATCCCATTTGGGAAATTTGCCATTGTGCCATTGCAGCCCAGTTATAACTGGAGCAGGCACGTCGTCGCCACAGTGCAGCGCCAGTCGGCGTTTTTTTTTTTTTTGTGGGGGGTCGGGGAGATGAGGGGGGAGGGGGAGGGAATGGTAGGGATGAATTTTAATTTAATTTTGCCCGGGCAGCGGCCTGTTCGGCCTGCTCTTTACGATTTCCAACTGCCAAGGTATCTTTAACGTGCGCAACGTGCACACGGACCCTCCGAATTTTTTCGACCTTATCCGAGAAGACTAGGTACTCGATCCTACCCCCCACGAAAATATGAGAAAAATCCCAAACTTCCAACATGCCTGCACCGGCCGGGTTTTGAACCCGGGACCCTTGGCATGAGAGGCGAGCACCTTGCCTCTACACCACCTTGAATACACAAAAGCACAAAAAAATCCCAGGATCGTGAAAAAATGCCAAGATCCCAAGGTGATCCCTAAAATACCAAGATCTTGGGGAAAATCCCAAGGACCGGCAACGCTGTCACTTACCTTTCTAGTCCTGGGGTTCTTTGCCGCTTTGATGAAGTCACCTTTTGTGGACAACTTTCTCACTGCAGAAACCAAAGAATAATGTCGTAAAATGAATAGTAAGAATACAATTAAATCCTCATTGACATTTACGGTAAACACCCAGCTAGCAACCCTGAGAAATCCGACGCGCAGGATCGGCGTCAAGTTTGCACATGGAAATGACATCGTTCCTATATAAATCCGTTTATTACGACATCGCACCGAGGTTGGTTTGATGTAGGGAGCCGCCTCTACAGTAATCCTACCAACCTTACACAAATCCTATACAGATCTATGACGGATTGACGTAGGGATGCTGGTTGGGAGTCATTCACACTCAGATTAAGTTTATGTTCATTAAGTGTCAGATGGTTCGTTCAACCTTTGGGTTAAAATCAGGATTACGTTTGGGTCCTTAGCGAGAGTCACTTTTTCGGTGTCGAAATGGCCACAGCTGCGTTCTCGGAAATTGGCTACATGTTGATCTATAGAGTTATGCGCATGACGTCAAAGAGCGTTTTGGTTTTGTTCTTCAGCCAAACAAGATGGCCGGTGGATCAGCTGATGAGTGTAATTTCGAGATATGTCTAAGCGGTTAAAATGACCGCTGGTTGCATTATAGCTGATTGTTATGACAGGGGTGGAAAGGATGGATCCAACCTGGTCAGATTCCCTGCCATCCGTGTAAACAAGGGAAAGGAAGTAAAAGAATTGACCGAACGTCTCCTATGTGCATGAACACACGTGCCATTTGTTTACTGCAGCTAACTATTTTCAGCTCGTCTCCGATTGGTTCGCGACGCCTTAAGCGCTTGCAGTGCAAATCAGCTAAAGAATCAAAATCAGTGCCACCATCGCCATGGTGAAGCGTGGGTCCGGTCAGCCAAGATGGTGGATATGCGCATTCTACCTATAGCTTGCAGTGACCATTCGCCCTGCCCATGTAAGAATGGCGTGCTGTCTCAAGTTTTGTTATAGTGTATTCAGTGACCATCACCGTGGGCATCTAAAAGAGGCCCCCTGTTTCTCGCATCCGTTCATCCATCTATCTATCTATCTATCTATCTATCTATCTATCTATCTATCTATCTATCTATCTATCTATCTATCTATCTATCTATCTGTCTGTCTGTCTGTCTGTCTGTCTGTCTGTCTGTCTGTCTGTCTGTCTGTCTGTCTGTCTGTCTGTCTGTCTGTCTGTCTGTCTGTCTGTCTGTCTTCTCTATCTATCTATCTATCTATCTATCTATCTATCTAAGTAGTGTATTTCTGTGACACTCACACATGAATTCAGTGCATGTCCGCACACTGAGTTGGTCCAGGCTCACCCCCAGTGTCAGTCGACGTCCATCAATCAAGTCCCAGGCCAGGAGATGATACAGAATCAGGTGCAAATCTCCTGAGGCATGCAGGTCACAGAGGTCAACCACAGAGGTCAAAGATCGGCATTTGACCCTGATGATGACACTTCCAGGCAAAACATTGGTCACCTGCCGCCCGTGACGACACAGCTCGCGGTACATTTTTGCCATTTCCAGGGAATTGCGCATGACTGCGTTGGTGTGCATGACCTCTGTATGCCAGTCAGGGAATCCCATTGGGTCACTGCCTAGTCTTCTGAAGTAGGTCACAAAATAGATAGATTGATAGATAGATAGCTAGCTAGATAGATAGACATACACACAGATAGATAGATAGACAGACAGACAGGCAGACGGACGGACGGACAGACAAATGGGTGGATGGATGGGTTAATGGATGAGTGGATGGATGGATGAATGGGGTGGCGCGGCAGAAGGAAGGACAGTCAAACACACATAGATAGATAGATAGATAGACAGACAGACAGACAGACAGACAGACAGACAGACAGACAGACGGACGGACGGCTGGATGGATTGATGGGTGGATGGGACAGATCGACCGAAGGAAGGACAGCCAAACGCACAAGCAGATAGACAGACAGACAGACAGACAGACAGAGACGCACACACAGAGAAACCCTAACGGCTACCAACTCACCGATACATTTCCAAGCCCATTGTTAACATTTCCTTCTCAATCCGCGCACACTCACAGTTGCCATCATTTGTCTGGTATATGGTCTCGAGTTTCTGCCCCAACTCCCAGGTTTCTGCCATAATGTCTGTCACAGACACCCGGATGTCTACCTCATCTGTTGGAGGGAAGAGGTGAAGGAGCAAGGTGTGTGTGTGTGTGGGGGGGGGGGGAAAGCAGTTATCGCTAAAGTATATATAAATTGATAAATATACGGGTTTCTGTCTCTTTCTCCTATCTTTTTCTCTCACACATACACTTTCTTCCTCTCGCTGTCTCTTTCACTTTCTTCTCTCTCTCTCTCACTTTCTCCCCCCCCCCTCTCTCATTTCTCCCTCTTTCACTCTCTATTCCTTTCTCCCCCCCCCATCTCCCTCATTTCTCCCTCTTTCACTCTCTATTCCTTTCTCCACCCCCATCTCCCTCATTTCTCCCTCTTTCACTCTCTATTCCTTTCTCCCCCCCCATCTCCCTCATTTCTCCCTCTTTCACTCTCTATTCCTTTCTCCACCCCCCCCATCTCCCTCATTTCTCCCTCTTTCACTCTCTATTCCTTTCTCCCCCCCATCTCCATCATTTCTCCCTCTTTCACTCTCTATTCCTTTCTCCCCCCCCCGTCTCCCTCATTTCTCCCTCTTTCACTCTCTATTCCTTTCTCCCCCCCCATCTCCCTCTTTCACTCTCTATTCCTTTCTCCCCCCCCCCATCTCCCTCATTTCTCCCTCTTTCACTCTCTATTCCTTTCTCCCCCCCCCCATCTCCCTCATTTCTCCCTCTTTCACTCTCTATTCCTTTCTCCCCCCCCCATCTCCCTCATTTCTCCCTCTTTCACTCTCTATTCCTGTCTTCCTCCCCCCCCCCCCATCTCCCTCATTTCTCCCTCTTTCACTCTCTATTCCTGTCTTCCCCTCTACATTTTCTTCCTGATCCCCCCCTCCCCGCATCTCCCTCATTTCTCCCTCTTTCACTCTCTATTCCTGTCTTCCCCTCTACATTTTCTTCCTGATCCCCCCCCCCATCTCCCTCATTTCTCCCTCTTTCACTCTCTATTCCTTTCTCCCCCCCCATCTCCCTCTTTCACTCTCTATTCCTTTCTCCCCCCCCCCATCTCCCTCATTTCTCCCTCTTTCACTCTCTATTCCTTTCTCCCCCCCCCCATCTCCCTCATTTCTCCCTCTTTCACTCTCTATTCCTTTCTCCCCCCCCCATCTCCCTCATTTCTCCCTCTTTCACTCTCTATTCCTGTCTTCCTCCCCCCCCCCCATCTCCCTCATTTCTCCCTCTTTCACTCTCTATTCCTGTCTTCCCCTCTACATTTTCTTCCTGATCCCCCCCTCCCCCCATCTCCCTCATTTCTCCCTCTTTCACTCTCTATTCCTGTCTTCCCCTCTACATTTTCTTCCTGATCCCCCCCCCCCCCCATCTCCCTCATTTCTCCCTCTTTCACTCTCTATTCCTGTCTTCCCCTCTACATTTTCTTCCTGATCCCCCCCCCCCCCCATCTCCCTCATTTCTCCCTCTTTCACTCTCTATTCCTGTCTTCCCCTCTACATTTTCTTCCTGATCCCCCCCCCCTCCCCCGCCCCTCTTTCTCATTTTCTTCCTTTCGTTCTCTGTTCTATTTTCACATCACCTCCTTCGCTCTCTCTCTCTCTCTCTCTCTTTCTCTCTCCCTCTCCACCCGTCTCGGTCCCCTTCCCTCATTTTCCCCCCATTATTTAGAAAGTCCTACAAAAGTAGAACTTTAGACAGGTCGCATATTTTAAATGTGACCCAGTTTCTCAAAATGGTAATTCTATCAGAATCCAAAGATTCTTTGGCTGCGAATGTGGGGACACAGTGGTCTAGAGGCAAGGTGCTCACCTCTCATGCCCAAGGTACCGGGTTCGAATCCTGGTCGGTAAAGGCATGTTGGAAATTTGGGATATTTCTCATATTTTGCTGTCCCCGACCCTATGGTAAGTAGGATCGAGCACCTAGTCTTCAGGGATAAGGACAAAAAACTCGGCGGCCCCGTGTGCACGTTGCGCTAAAGGTACCTTGTCAGTCGAAAATCGAGAAGAGCAGGCCAAACAGGCCGCTGCCCGGTCAAAATTAAATAAAATTTATCTCTATCACTCCAACCCCCCTCCCCCCGAAAAAAACACCAAAAAAGACAATCCCGCCGACCGGCGCTGCACTGTGGCGATGACGCGTCTGCTCCAGTTGTAACTGGGCTCCAATGACACTAAGGCAAATTCCCAAATGGAATGAAAGAAGTATACAAAATACAAATTAAACAAAATTCAAAATATTCCAGATACCCGAGGGGAAAAAATGACATTTCATTCGCCAGGGCTGATCGCAGCCAAAGCTGAGGTTTTCATTTGGTTAAGATTCCTGTTTCTTTTCTGAATGTGTACAAGATGTTTTCCACGAATAAAATGTGGGCAGGATTAAATATGGCTAAAAGATAATCCTGTCCTCTCTTTGTCACATTTTAATCTTTAAGACCACGAGAAGGAAAAGGAAGAGGCCTCTAAGAAGGAGATGAAAGAAAAAACAGCTCTGAGAAAGTTAAAAATATATGATAAAGAGAATAAAAAGAATAATTTCATTAAATGTATTTCCTATGTTGTTAACTTTTTACAAGAATAAATGTTTAATATTCTTTCACATCATTTTGTTCTCCTGAACTACTTCTGAGTATGATAATTCTGATAGTATTCTCATACACGATGTATGTTATGTTTACAGCTGCGGCCACATCAATCATTCTTTTGCTTTTTACTGGTACCTGGTTTCTTTCCCACTCTCTCCTCTTAAAGTTAGTGGAAACTTTACTGTTCTGATCCGAAGCTCGGTTTTCTTGCTAGGTGTTATC
This sequence comes from Onchidella celtica, assembly GCA_963931925.1. Taxonomy (NCBI): domain Eukaryota; kingdom Metazoa; phylum Mollusca; class Gastropoda; order Systellommatophora; family Onchidiidae; genus Onchidella; species Onchidella celtica. The sequence goes on from OZ007584.1 coordinate 32,825,049, forward strand.
TATTGTAGGACTTTGCAGTCATTTTTCTTGTTTTTTTTTGGGGGGGTGTGAGGGTGGATGGTGGGGGGTTAAACTTTGCAATAAGAATAAAAATGATAAAAATATCACGTTTAGACATTCATAATCAAGGCCCTCTGCAGAAGAAATGGAAATACAAATGATATCGGGCCTGAATAAAATCACATAATGGGGTCTCGTGATGATTTGTCGCTGGGGTGGAGAGGATAAGCACACGATGGTGACGAAAAAAGTGTCTGTGGCGAACTTCCCCCAAGGGGTGGAGAAATAGTACCGACTAGGGTCGATCATGAAAAAGCCACCTCCTGTCTGTACATTCAGACTGATTACCATGAACATTTTTGCATTCACTTGTGTTTTGCCCGTAGAACGAAGAAAATTTACATAGGCGCCATTTCACCACCTACTATACTTTGTATGAGGCCAAAACGGAGCAACGCAATTTGTGTGGCGAAAAAGTACCATTTCCCTCTATATATAGAGAGAGAATGCCAGGTACGTCATTTAGTGTTATATAATTTGGTCTAATTATTTTGTTTTTTAACGCGCCAAAAGAAAAAAGAAACAACAACAACAACCAAACAAATAAACTCAAAACCAGGCAAATACTAAGAATTAAAGGAACAAAAAAATCAGTTCCAAAACTTTTAGTGTAGATTATGAGCCGTGGTAAAATGTGAAATGAGTCCAATGACACTTTTCGAGAAAATCGATTTTGATTCCACATATGGTAAATAACCCACTATGCCCCATATGTCACCAGTGATACACAGAAAGTTACCACTCGGTTGCAGTAACCACAAGGCGAGGAAAGTTATTGTTTTAGTAAAGACTTAGTTCTACAATATACACTAGATACGTCTTAGATCAACCAAATGATCAAGAAAATCCCGTTAATTATGCCCCTCAGAACAAATTATCACAAAATCAGAATTTTACTACGAGCAGAAATGGGGGCCGGGCCCCAGGGAAACAAAGATGCATTGTAAGGAGTTGAATGTGAACAATGGCATTGGCACTTACTTTCAGATCTCCCACAGGCGGCGCCCTCAGTTCTACCGGAGATGTTGGTAAATTCAGGCTGGCCATATGAGAACATGCCACAGCTTTCATTGGAATAACTATCTCCAGCATGGCTCCGCCCATAACCCTCCGGGTTGCGATGTGATTGGTCAAATGGTGTTCTCTCCTGCCTATGGCTGGTTGTTTTTCTCATTTCATACCTTTCGTTCTGTGACATGTCATCACGCATTTGAGAAGACTGGAATTCTAATCTCCTTTTTGGATTTTTCTCTCGTTGTTTCTGGATGTCTCCGTGCTCGGGGGGTGGGCGTGGATTGACACAGGAGATGCCAGAAGCGCCCAAGATGGAGGAGCTCAAGTCACCTTCAGATCGCCGTTTGTTCCATTTCGGATCAGGAGAAGGCAGTGGAAGAGAACTTCCACCATGTTGGCGTGACATTTTCTCAACAATTTCCGATGGTCTTCTATCAGTAGGAAATCCGATGCCTACGTTGAAACTGGGGTCACTGAAATGACCTGTTGCCTCTGTCGTTGAACTCGTTGGACCTGTCAGATTTTGGTCAGAGACCGTCCTGGAACATCCTGGATCAAAGACAGCCAGGTCTCTTTGGGTCTGTTTCTTTGGAGAGGGAGATTTATTTTTGATGGTGGGGGATTGTTGCCATGGTCTGTGGAATTTGGGAGTTTGGTCATGGCCCTCGCCAGTGGCCTCGAGTTTGGAAGGGGATGATCTAGCTCGTGGTAAAGTTGTCGAAGGTAAGTCTGTAATCGCGGCGTCACTGTTGCTTCTCTGTTTTTGTGGCATACGAGGATTCTGTGTTGCTCCAGGACTAACATTGCGCACTCGACTTGTCTTTGCTGATATCGGTTGATGTCGCAGCAGCTGTTGTCCTTTCTCAACTCGCCTGGTGTCTTTATTCCATGCACCAGAAACACCAACCGGCTGGTCATCAAAATGCGTAAAACTAGAACTCTCGGGGTGTAAAATGGGAGGCTTTTCTATTGGTTGCTGCTTTCTTTCCTCACTTTGGCGTTGTTCTTGTTGCTGACGAACCTGCACAGTTTGAGGTGTTCGGATTGACCCACGGCCAGCGGGCTCATCCTTGTCCTCCTCGTTCTTGTCGTCAAAAACATGAACGACATCGTCATCTTCACTCCCCACGTTGTCCCTCTTCCCGAATTTTCTTCCAGGCACATTTGCCTTCTTCTTATCATCGCCCAGGCCATCAACTTCGTCGCTTGAATCTTCATCGACTTCATCATCCTGATAACTTTGCTGGTTCCCTGACATGCTACAGGATATTCGCTCTTTTGGGGGAATCGAACAATGAGATGCCACGTTTGTGTCAATTGATCTATTTGGACTCCGTGACTGAGAATGCTGATCTGCTGGCCGGGGTCGTGCTAAGGTATTTTCCGTGTATTCAGAGGACTGTGGATTACGTGGCGGATAAGAGAATCCCCATGCTTCATAAGGGTAATTCTGTCGTTGATTGTGAGGATTGTCATATTCAAAGTGGGGAAAATTCCGATCAGGTGTCCTGTTACCTATCGACTGGTTCATGGTGTTTGACAGCCTATTCTCATCAGATCCAGTGGGCAGTTTTCCGAATTCTGATGAAATAGCTTCTGATTTGTCGCAGTGTCTAGGTTTAGAACTGACTTTTGATGATGAATTGGGGGATTTTAGCGTCACTTTGGACCTTGTGTTTGAAGCGCCATCTGTTTCATCACCGCAGCGGTACCGATGTCTTGAGTCCGGCACGGCACTGTAAGATTTGCGGTGTCCGAAGTTGTTCTGGTAATCATCATCGTCATCAAAATCATCGGCACTTTTGTCACCGAAGCTGTCTTCACAGCTCATCGATGAACCAGAAAGCTCGTCTGGATGTATCAGGGTGGCATTTGTGTCTGCTTTCTTGAACATGAAGCCCGAATTCGCATCATAACTCGGCGTGACGTTATTCTTGCAGTCAGAGGTGTGAATAACATAGTCGGGTTCGCTGGTATCAAGAACCTCTTCGTTTCCAACGACAAACCCACGCCGCTGGTTTCCATCTGTACTTGGCATCGTTTCTCGCCCGGGAACTCGTCTCTCACTGGTAAAATCACTGGACGTTACTTGGGGTCTGAAACTTCCAGAGTCTAAGACATCACTTCTCCAGTATTGAAATCGGGGCTGAGATGTGTGTCCAGATTTTGCAGCTTCAACGCTCCATTTGTTTGGCATCTCTCTGGCATTGCCGCGATCTGTTAAACTAGTTCTGATATTTCGGTCTAACTGCAAACGTTCCTGGCTGCTGTTTTTAAAACTAAAAGATTTCCAGTCAGTTTCATAGGGATTGATCTGATGACCGGGGATAGAAGAGCCAAATTTTGGGACGTCTGGATGGGATGCACGGGGTTCTGAAGTAAATCTCGTACCGCCCCAACTATCTGTCCTTGTGATTCCAGGCATTTCCGAATGTGCACGGTGCGTGTGGGGAGATTGACGAAACGTCTGAATGTTTCCACCGTTGGCACCAAAGCTAAAGTGATGATGTGGACTCAGACCTACTTGTTTGTGAGATCGTGAATGATATTGTGTATGACCATCATAGCCGGGGTGCTCACTCTCAATGTCCATGGGCGTGTCGAACCCGTCCACTTCATCTTGTTTGTCCGAGTTGTCGGCAACTGAATTTGGGAAAACAAAATATTCAGGTTCGTTACTACGTCTTTTTGTCTTCGGCGCCAACATGTTCTGTTTAGTCTCTAGGCTCAGCTCTGATGCAGGAGGTTCGATGTTCGTAGCCCGTGGTAAGTAAGATCCCTCGTTGGTTATGGTTGCTGCTTCGATACCAAACACCGGCGTTGGATTCGCCCGTCGCAGAGTTGCATCTGGTGTCGACACAAGAGAGGAAGTAGACCTGGCGGGTATTGATTCCTGGTTAGTATCTGTTGCCGTTCTAACTGCAGGATCTTTCCGAGATTTCAGTGGCTGAGGCCCTTTTGCGCAAGTGATAATCTCATGGTCATCACCCGATACCTCTTGCTGTCGGGCTGGGCGAGTAATGGGCATATTCTCCATGGGTAAATAATTTTGATTCCGCGCGTTTGGTATGAAGTAAGAGTTGCTTCTTTCATGTCCCTCAACACAATGAGCCGCTGATACGCCTTTGTTACTGGCGGCTGACGACTGGTCCACGTAAGGCGTGTCAAAAAACGACAAGGACCGTCTAACATCCTTTATTGTATGCGAATGGGGTGATTGATTGGTTTCAGTGGAAGGGCGGAAAGGGCTGGTGTGACTGTATTCAGACAGATGTCGCCCGTGAATGGCTGAAGGCGATTTTTTGACGGGAGATGGGATTGGTCCATTTTCTGATCTGAGTTTCTTCGGGGACTGTTCGAGTGGCATGATAGGCTTCGTCCAATCAGAAAAGGGTTGCATATCTGAGGAAGTGCGCTTGGATCCCAACAGTACGGGTTTAATTAACCGTCCATTACCGTTGTTCTGAGAGGAAGACGAAGCAGCCACTTGTCTTTTATTCACTGGGTATTCAGAGGGAGCCTGGAATACTTGCTGTGGTTGGTTATTGTTGGACAAGGTGGTACGGGAAGAGGCTTGTGATTGGTGGTTAGTGGACGGTGTGGGAAGATAAGATGTTTGTGATTGGCTGTTGGTCCTAGATGAATTAGACACAGCTGATGTTTCTGATTGGTCGGTTAGTTCTGATGACACGCGCCCCTTTCGCCGGTCCTTTGGCGGAGGTTGTAGTCTGAATACCTGCGCTTCCTCGCATCGGCTTGCTTCTGGTGACGTAAGCACAAAGATGCCTATTCCACCGCATGTTAACTCAGAGAGAGAGAGAAAAAGAGAGACAGGGAGAGAAAGAAAGAGAGAAAGAAAGAAAGAGAGAGAGAAAGAAAGAGAGAGAAAGAGGAGAGGGAGAGAAAGAAAGAGAGAGAGAAAGAAAGAGAGAGAAAAGAGAGAGAGAAAGGAAAGAGAGAGAGAAAGAAAGAGATAGAAAGAAGAAAGAAAGAGATAAAGAGAAAAAAAGAAAGAGAAAGAAAGAGGAGAGAGAGAAGGAACGAGAGAGAGAGAAAGAAAGGGAGAGAGAAAGAAAGGGAGAGAGAAAGAAAGGAAGAGAGAGAGAGAAAAAAAGAAAGAGAGAGAAGAGAGAGAGAGAGAGAAAGAAAGAAAGAAGGAGAGAGAACGGGCGAGCAAGAGAAAGAGAGCGAGAGAGAGAGAGAGAGAGAGAGAGAAACTGTGTGACTGTGATAATCTGTATTAGTAAAGAGAAATCCTATATTCATACAGCGTGCCTTGCCTTACGTCTTAGTTAATAGCATAATGTAGATAGCACTATACACTTTTTTAAACTGCAAGATACTGTTGAGTAGTAGACTAACCGGTCAGTTGGTTCAGAGACTGCAAGATACTAAGTATTTGGGCTAAACAGCTCAAACTAATTAGTTCAGAGACTGCAAGATACTAACTATTTAGGCTAAACACCTCAAACTATTTAGTTCAAAGACTCAAAGATACTAATATTTGGCTAAACGGCTCAAACTAATTAGTTCAGAGACTGCAAGATACTGAGCATTTAGGCTAAACATCTCAAACTAATTGGTTCAAAGACTGCAAGATACTAAGCATTTGGCTAAACGGCTCAAACGAATTAGTTCAATGACTGCAAGATACTATGCACTTAGGCTAAACAGCTCAAACTATTTAGTTCAAAGACTGCAAGATACTAAGTATTTAGACTAAACAGTTCAAACTAATTAGTTCAAAGACTGCAAGACACTAACTATTTAGGCTAAACACCTCAAACTAATTAGTTCAAAGACTGCAAGATACTAACTATTTAGGCTAAACACCTCAAACTAATTAGTTCAAAGACTGCAAGATACTAACTATTTAGGCTAAACACCTCAAACTATTTAGTTCAAAGACTCAAAGATACTAATATTTGGCTAAACGGCTCAAACTAATTAGTTCAGAGACTGCAAGATACTGAGCATTTAGGCTAAACACCTCAAACTAATTGGTTCAAAGACTGCAAGATACTAAGCATTTGGCTAAACGGCTCAAACGAATTAGTTCAATGACTGCAAGATACTATGCATTTAGGCTAAACAGCTCAAACTATTTAGTTCAAAGACTGCAAGATACTAAGTATTTAGACTAAACAGTTCAAACTAATTAGTTCAAAGACTGCAAGATACTAACTATTTAGGCTAAACACCTCAAACTAATTAGTTCAAAGACTGCAAGATACTAACTATTTAGGCTAAACACCTCAAACTATTTAGTTCAAAGACTGCAAGATACTAAGTATTTGGCTAAACGGCTCAAACTAATTAGTTCAGAGTCTGCAAGATACTAAGCATTTGGGCTAAACAGCTCAAACTAATTAGTTGAAAGACTGCAAGATACTGAGCATTTGGGCTAAACAGCTCAAACTAATTAGTTCAAAGACTGCAAGATACCAAGTATTTAGGCTAAACAGCTTAAACTAATTGGTTCAAAGACTGCAAGATACCAAGCATTTATGCTAAACAGCTCAAACTATTTAGTTGAAAGACTGCAAGATACTAAGCATTTATGCTAAACACCTCAATCTATTTAGTTCAAAGACTGCAAGATACTAAATATTTAGGCTAAACAGCTCAAACTAATTAGTTCAAAGACTGCAGGATACTAAGATTATCAAGCCGACCGGTTGGTTTGTTAAAAATTTGCAAGATGGACGGCCTACAGAAGATTAGTGGATTGACTGGTTAGTTGGTCATATCGGAAGAATAAAAGACAGTGGCGGATCTACTGTGAAACTAAGTTTCAGGGCCCCGAATCCCGGAGAAACTTTTTTTAATGAGTGAATTTTGGACGTTGCCCTATTGTTGCTGGTTGCGGGGGGGGGGGGGGGGTCCATAACAGTTCAAGCTTCAGGGCTCCAAAAATTTAGGTTGATGAAAGACAACAGATGGACAAAATGTGGCACCGAATGAAGGTCTAGAAAACGAAAGAGAACAAAAGGACGTCCGAAAGACGATGGAGAGATGGTATTATGCAGACAAGTGGACAGGCATGGACAAAGATGGACGGAAAACAGAGAGGAATGGAGATCATTAGCGGAGGGCGACATCCTGCAGTGGACGGATGAGGTCTAACAAGAACAAGAACTAAAAAAGAGCACAAGTCCCACCTGTGTAACTTTGTGTCGTCCGCCCCCGACTCTGTCCTCCAAGATTTAGCACTGCATTGTCTCCACTGACTATAGTGACGTAAGCAGGTGAGCCCTCTCGTGGTGAAGTGGGCGTGTAGAGGCACACGGGAGGGATCATGTTAGCGAGGGCGGGGCTCAGTGGTGGACAGGAGAGTGGGGCTCTGTGCAAGGTGGGCGGAGGCTGCAATGAGAAGGTCGAAACATTTCGTGCACTGACCATCACTAGAATCTATCTGACATTTAAAATATATTTGGCATAGATTCGAACCCTTGTTATTCTTGGGTTAGGATTTGCTTTTGTATATTTGTGTGCATGTTGGGAAGAGGGGAGGTAACAGGAACTGGGGTACATATATTATCTGTATCTAAAAAAAAAAAAAAAACGATGCCGAAGAACTCAATGGTTTCACCCCCTAAATGTGCAAAGTCTCACATTGGCTTTATATGTAAATTTCCAGAACAGGTCTGTCATGCACTAACGTGATCAGAAGTTCTGTGTCTATGTCCTCCTTGATAGGAAAAGTGCTGAAATCACATGTTTAGTTAGGAAATGTGTGTGCGGGAACTGCGACGGCGACGGCGGGAAGTCGACAAGTATGAACACACTCATGGACTCCAATGTATATTTCAACGCCGTAGACGGCACGGCGTCGTGTCGGAATGAAATATGCGCCGTCCTAACCACGGCGGTCGTACACGGCGAGATGCCGTGGTCGATGTGTATGTGTAAGAGCCTTTACACACACATCGACTTTTCGCCGTCCGCCGTGGACGGCACGGCGCCGTGCATTGAAATAACCACTACAGTCTATGGGCACGTACATACACATCGACCACGGCATCTGGTGTCAGTCCACCTAAAGCTTGAGGTGAGATGCAGATTGAAAATTTCAGGTCTTCGTATGACCTTCCTGTGGCCAAAAACCTCGAGGTTGCTGTCAGCCGTTCATGGGGGAGGGTGGGGGGGGGGGGGCACTGCTGTCCTCATCACTGTATTTTCCCTCTCGATCAACGGTGTTACAAGTTTCAAGAGTTTTGAATACGTGTCCTCGTCCATTCGCAAATAATTACGAAAATTACTTGGATAAAATCTCAACTCATTCATTAAATTGATGCGAGTGTGAGTCGTTCGATCCAACAGCCACTGTTTGACGTAGTATCGTTTTTTGATGCTCAATTTCCGTTTCCGGATGACTGAATACATTATGATACATAGAGCCTGTTGTTAATTGTGTGACATTGTGAATGGGCTATGGTCCAAAATGAAGTGATCAAACTATGTACACAGGAGTCGAGGGCACTGTTTTCAAGTGTTTTGAGTGTCAATGAAACATCTATTCTGTTTCCGCACCTCTGTGTGCAATCAGTTCTCGTAGTGGCGGGAAAAATTTCGTAGAGCCTGGTCGCAACGTGTGTGTGCAAAGTTCGAATTAAAATCTGTTCGTGAAGCCCGGATTTAGGGGAGGCTGTGAGCCGGGCTTGAACGTGTATGGGGGCCGTTAGGGGGTGAATCCATTGAGTTCTTCGGCATCGTTGTTTTTTTTTTCGGATACAGATAATGTAAGTATGCCAGTTCCATACGACTGTCCATAATGATAAACTAAACCCAAATGATGGGCTAAAGCCAATGATAATTAACGCCGTCCATAACACGGCTAAAAATAAGTCGATGTGTGTGAACGAAGACGCCGTGTCGATCACGGCGCGCCGTACACGGCGGACGGCGCTTGGTCGATGTGTATGAAAGAGGCCTTAGTGCCCATAGACTGTAGTGGTTATTTCAATGCACGGCGCCGTGCCGTCCACGGCGGACGAGAAAAGTCGATGTGTGTGAAAGAGCCCTTATTCTGCAGTCTTACTACAAATTTCATATGCACCCTACGCACTCATTTCTGGTAGAGAAATTGCACGCACTGAACTGAACGCGTATTAATACATAGTTTCCGGTGCGGTGGGCTTACTACAGGGAGCCAAAACAAAAATCATTGTATTTTACATTTTTACAACTTTTTATTTAAAAATACCTGAAACAAATCGACAGAATCGGTCTGTAGAAAAGCGATTGGGCTGGATTATTTGACACCTAAGAAAATTAATTTTACAATTGTTGAAACTGTCATTTAGGCCGTAGAATCGAGCAAAAAAAAAAAAAAAAAGGTCATCATATATTAAATGTTTTTTATGGACAAAGCGTGCGGGGGGTGGGGGGGGGGGGGAGTTAGTAGTAGGGCCTTCCTTCCCTCTGCTTCTTTTTCTTCTTCTAATCTCTGGCCCCACAAAACAAGGAACAGGACACAGACAAGAAAGAAGGAAACCAGAAACCAATCAAGAACATGACGGGCCAACAGAGGCCCAGGAGAAACAAAAGACCTTCGGGTGTTGATTTTTCAGCTCTTCACTTTAGGACAACAAAGAAATGTGTTTCTACTCACGTAATAGGGCATTTGCGATCTGATGTTGTTTTCGCTTTGAGCATGCGCAGTGGAGGGAAGACTGGAACTCACATCACTCGGGTTAGACCGCTGAAAGACAGACTGAGGTTGATGGGTCACTGGAGCTGAAGGTTCGGCGTTCGAATCTGGCCAGTTGAAACGATAATTTGATGCCATTTTCCGTTAGCTCCCTCGGGCAGATTCCTGCTTTGGAAATGAATGCAACATCTTATTATCTATAATTCACAAATTCTCTATCTTTGAAAGCAAAAGGCTATTTCATTAGGCCTCCAAAGGTACTCAAATATTGTCTGTAAGTTTCAAAAATACTGTGAAGGGACCCCAAAGTTAAGAATAAAAATTTGTTTATATTGGCTTTGTTTTCAATTTTCTCTGAGTTTGCGTTGTGTCACTGACTGCTCGCCCCCCGATCCCCCTTTTTTTGTTCACGAGCACGTGACCCGTGGCGTGAACATTTCTTGCCGGCTCATTCAAACTGTTCGACGTGCTTGTGGCAAAAATTAGAACACAAGAATACCCTGTTGCTTGCTATTGGAATTATTTCGGGGTCGGCCGAGAGAGATGCAGAGAGGGCAGGAAGTGATTTTGGGAAAGAGGGGGGGGGGGGGATTCCCCGAAGAGCATGGCTTTTAAGCTTGTATGTAATAATTCGTGACTGGGACAGATTCCTGAACTCAGCAACAGCTCTGGAAAGTGATGCAACCAGAGATATCTTCTTACACTAACGCCGGCCAACATAGCACGATAATTATTAGGGCGCCCTTATCCGTCAACATTATCGACGGATACTGCCCAGCTTTATCCGTCAACATTATCGACGGATACTGCCCAGCTTTATCCGTCAACATTATCGACGGATACTGCCCAGCTTTATCCGTCAACATTATCGACGGATACTGCCCAGCTTTATCCGTCAATATTATCGGCGGATACTTGGGTTTATCCGGCAACACTATCGGCAGATATATTGGGCCGCCAACAGTATCGGCGGATAAAGCTCGGGTTGACTAATGACAAACAACAACAACAAACAAACAAGCAAACTGGATTTTAAAAAAAATTACCAAACAGATTGATTACAGATAAAAAGACTTTTATAAGAAAATAAGAAAAAAAAAACCCTATACCCTGATGAGAAATCGAACCACTGTCCCCCGATTGACAGGCGTAGATACAAAAAAAAAAAAAATGGATTTCTTCCGTTATTGTTCTTGGGTTAAAAAAAACCCCCAAAAAAAGATTTATGCCTGATAAAAAGAGTTATGAAAAAAAAAATAAAGTAACGCCGTGCTGAGAATCGAACCTCGACTTCCTGGTTGACAGGCAGAGATGCTAACTAGATAGATATGTATCCAATTAATCCTACATAACCACAATGCATCCCTCATGATACTAACATCATCTCACCCTCTCTTTTGCAGAGATCTCCATCATCCTTTTGTAATTGAGAATCAAATAAAGTAGTTGAAAGAATTCACAATAAAGGAAGTTATTCATTCTTAACTATGATGGAGATTTATTTAGTCCGACGGTAAATCCACTTCACATCATCAGCCTAGCACGAAGTCCCTTTCTGCACCGCCATAGTAAATAAGAACTCGGAATTTCTTCACCATGCCTCGCCTCACATGCCCAGTCGACGGCTGTGAGTGGCAATCCCAGGATCTTGATGACACTTTTGCCACTGCTTTGACGACCGCACTTCAAATGCATGACAAATACGTGCATCAATCAACACAACAATCCAAGTCCAAGCTCAAGTTGGAACCGCCACTAATAGGCCTAGGATGTGACCCCGACCAGTGGTCGGCCTTCACGAGACAATGGGATATGTATAAAATAGGCATGACAATCGCCAGCTGCATGATACCCACAACCCTTTTCTATTGCTGTAGCCAGGACCTGCGCACTGACATCATGCGTGACATAAGGGGAGATGTGTCCACTATGCCGGAGACAGACCTCTTGGCCGCCATACGCAGATTGGCTGTCAAGGAAGAGAGCACTCTGGTTCACCGCATGAAGCTCAACAAGATGGTGCAGTCACCAGGCACAGGCGTACGAACATTCCTGGCAAACCTTAGAGGACAGGCATCCCTTTGTCAGTACACTGCACGGTGCAAAGAAGCAAATTGCACTCACACGTTTGACTACAGTGATGAGATGATCAAGGACAACCTGATCAGAGGTATTGCAGACCCAGAAATCCGATCAGACCTCTTGGGAGACCCTAAGACAGACCGGACACTGGAGGAGACGGTCACCTTCATTGCACAATAGGAACAAGGCAAAGCAACCAAGAGTGCCGTAGGTGACTGTTCTGGTGCCATTAGCCACTCCCCTCAACCGCAACAGAAACCGCACCCACCTGTCGGAGGAAAATGCTGGGCATGTGGCGAGTCCAGCCACGGACCCAAGAACGACCGCAACACAAGAGCTAAACATTGCAGGGCGTGGTCCTTCACATGCACCAGGTGTTCAGTGAAAGGTCACTACTCATCCTCGTGCAGCAAGTGCGCAACATGCGGCACATGGGGACACGGACAAATCATCAAAGTTTTTCAACCAGGGCGCCCACCACAGAATCGCACCATCCAGTAACCATAAGGAGGATAAGCACAGTAGAACACTTCAAGTTGAAGATGACACTGCAGGATACGTCTTTGATCAACTGTGCACCACCTATACAATGGAAAACCCCAAACGCCCGCAGTCACCAAAACCCCTGGAACACCACATCTTTGACGGACAATGGATAGCTCGACCATCCAAACCACATCCCGTCTTGACAGTGCAACTGAACCTGGTGCCTGAAGACCATGCCATCCTGGTATTCCCCATGACTGGGACTTCGAGGCTGTCACAGATCGCATTGCCCATGATTGCTGACTCTGGTTGTCAAAGTTCCATCATCCCTCTGCGCTCTGCCTTAGCAATGGGGATCAACAGTGCAGACATCATCCCCGTCAAGTTAATCATGCGTGGTGCGATCAGAGAAGATTTGGGTGTAGAAGGAGCTGTTGTAACACAGGTGACTGTGACAGATGCACCAGGGTCCATTAGATCGACAAAACAACTTATGTATGTGTCCGCCAGGATGGAGAAGGCTGTCACGAGTGGAGTGAGTGCAATTAAGGGGATTGCTACAGAGCGGGTGTAGAGTAAGAAGGGCTCACGGTAGACAAGTAAGTTAAGCGTGCTGTTGTGAGTAGTGGGGGGGTCTGAATGAGGCGAAAGTGCTGTATTACTATCACTGCAAGTTAGAAGGTCCTACGGAACGGACCTGTGAATAAGAGCCCATCGGGCGGACATAAGGGGAGCAGTCGAGAAGACTAGTGAGAGAGTCTTTCCAGTGATGACTGGTACGTAGAATGTTGATTGATTATTATGATTGATGTATTATATTATATTCGTCTATTACCATGATGTAAATAAGTATATGTGGGGAATGTGGAAGTCCTTGATATTGGATATAGCAATGTGCGCCATGAGCGATAGATGGAAGTGAGTTCATGGATTTGTAGCGCGAGTGAGTAGTGTGTACTCCGATGGAGGTGTGTTACCGTAAGATGTGTGGTGAGTGAAAGGTGAACTAGTGTGTGTACGCTTCATGGGTTGTAAGGAGAGGTGGAGTGAATAGAAATGGTAGGGTATTATACCAATGTAATGTTATTCTTGTAGGTGTCGAGGACGGGCCGCAGAGCCACCTCGATGAGCACAGGGGATAGGCCAGCATAGGGCCGGAGGCCACACATAGGCAAGAAGTGAGGCTGTCAGTGCAGGACAGTAGAGGCACATAAAGTCGTGGCAGTCAGGCCACGGACAGGGACGTAGATATGAGCGTGAATGTGATAATGCACTATTGCCATGTTGAGGGGCTAGTGAACTAATAATGTACTGGTGAAATGATAATGTCTATTGAAATGATAATGTGTTATTGCCCTGCTGAGGTGCTAGGGGAGTGCTAAGGTGTATGACAAAAGGAAGGTGATATTGAGAGACTGCGGTGCCAGTGAATTACTAATGTGCTATTAAGACCCTGAGGGGAGAGGCTGAGGCCGAAGTGCCTTTAGGAGTAACTACCGGATTGTGGATCCGAGGGAGAGTGTGTGTGAGAATAAGGCCGTTGTACGGCAGTTCATTTCAATAATATAATGTATGTAATTGCGCTATTATCTGTATAATTATGTTTAATAAATGTGTGAGTCTGATGGGTTGTTTTGTTAAGTGTTAAACTTGTTTGTTCGTAATTGTTGTCCTGTCATAAACTATTACATCTCCCAGTCATAAACTATTACGTCCAAGATGCTGGGTACGTCGCCGTTGTCGAAGGGTCGCCGGCAGGACTTAGGGACAGGTCGCGTCAGCGTGGTGCCTATAGTGGGCAAGCCCAGGGGCAGCGTAGGGGCTATCACCAATCACCGGCATATGGATCCGGTAAGTTTGACCGAGCAGGAGGGCTAGGTCGCGGTAATGGCCGGGGGCGAGTTGTGACCTTTGCCGATGACCGACGGCATAGGGACTCTAGTTCCGGTCGCGATGGGTCACGGGGACCCAGGCCTAGTGCAGCACAGGGAGCGGAGTGTTGGACTTGCGGACGCGTGGGTCACTTTTCACGCGAGTGTAGGGCCGCGAAGTGTTGGAACTGCGGTAGAGCAGATCACATCAGCGTGAATTGCCCTGCAGGTAGGATAGCGGCGAACGTGGACAGTAGCTCCAGTCCATGTTCCCCAAATAAATTTCATCATGCGGCTGCGTGTGTTACATCGGACAACGGAGGCGGACAGTATTCTAAGTGTCCCAGTTGTGAGAAGTTATTATCTTCCGGTGTTTTACCTTGTGGGAGAAAGATCCCCGTTATAAATTCATGTCATACAGGAGGTGGTCTTAGGGTTTATCCGGGGTTTGTTGGGGACGAACCGGTCTCGGTTTTACGAGATACAGGATCTACCGTTGTGGGAGTGCATAGAGACTGCATTCGGGATTCACAGCTTACAGGTGAGACTGTCCCGTGCATCCAATTTTCGGGGGCCATTGAGAAATTGCCCATGGCAAGAATAATGATAGATACACCTTTCCTTAGCGGGGAAGTCGAAGCAGTCGTTGGTTGTTTTCCAGGCGCCCAGCTCATCATTGGGAATGTATCACGGGTAGTTTCCCCTTCCGATGAGAACGTGCAAGCATGGTCGCAATCAAAAGGTATTGACTTTTGCGCCGCGGTCGAAACACGTCGACGGGTAGCTGATAAAGATAAGATTAGACCTTTGGCGACGCCAGCGGTCAACCTAGATATCACGCCAGAGCGCTTGGCGAGATTACAAAGGGAGGATCCATCATTAAACCCATGTTTTGGGGAAGCGCGAACCGAGAAAACGAGGAGATATAAGAACGGGTCGTCCTCCTTTATTGTTCAGGCGGGCATTCTGTTCCGTAAATATGTAACGGTGGCCTCCATTTTAAAGCAGGTCGTTGTGCCAGCGTTGCTGATCGCAACAGTATTGCATTTGGCACATGATGTCCCATTAGCGGGTCATATGGGGATAGCTAGAACCAAAGAAAGGGTTCTTAAAAATTTTTACTGGCCATCGATCCACAGAGATGTGCAAGTCTATTGTAAGACGTGCAGTGCGTGCCAAAAGACGACGCATAAGGGTCGTACACCCCAGGCTCCTCTTCAGAAGATCCCCACGGTCTCGGAACCGTTTAAAAAGGTCTCGATAGACCTTGTTGGCCCCATTCACCCAGCGACCGATAGGGGGAATCGATTTTTCTTAACGGTCATATGTAATGCTACGAGATGGCCAGAGGCGGTTCCTCTGCGGACCATAACGTCTGAGGCAGTCGCGGAAGCGTTGTTTGCAATTTTCGCTAGGGTAGGAATACCAGAGCAAATTCTGTCTGATAGGGGCGCGCAATTTACGTCGGAGATGATGAAGGAATTGTTCCGCTTATTCAGCATACAACCCATCACTACCACCCCTTATCATCCGCAGGCTAATGGCATGTGCGAGAGATTGAACTCGACGTTAAAGTCGATGCTGCGTAAGGTAGCTGCTGATCGCCCTAAAGATTGGGATAGATATATCCCTGCAGTGTTATTCGCGTACAGAGAGGTACGGCAGGAGTCAACGGGATTCTCGCCGTTCGAAATGATGTACGGTCGTAGTCCTAGGGGCCCAACTGACGTTCTTCGGGACATGATGACGTCGCCATCATCGGGAGACGATGAGCAGGTTTCGGTGTTTCAGTACCTTGTTGATTTAAGAGAAAGACTATCTTCAGCGCGCACTATAGCAGAGGAAGCTTCTGGTATCGCTTCGAAAAGAGCAAAAGACTATAAAGATAGAGGTTCCAAACTGAGAATTTTTAAGCCAGGAGACAAGGTCCTATTGTTGTTACCTACGGACCATAATAAGTTATTGATGACATGGAAAGGCCCTTATGTTATTGAGCGAGTTGTTTCAAAGGTAGATTACGCTATCCACATTGATGGAACGAGTAAGGTTTTCCATGTTAATATGCTACAGAGATTTTATGAGAGACCACAGTATCTGTGTGCACAGACAAGACCAGAGGAGACTGTCTTCTCTACTGCTTGTACGGGGGTCGTAGACCAGTTGGACTGTGACGTAAGCGACACCGAGGCGCAGGAAGAGTTACAAATTCAATTGCCGGAGTTAACTCCGACACAAGGTTACAGGGACGTAAAAATTAACCCTGACCTTACGAGTTCAAGGAGTAGGGAACTTAAGACCCTGTTAGCGTCATTCCCGGATGTTGTTACGGATTTGCCGGGTCGCACTACGGTGATCCAGCACCAAATAAAGTTGACTTCGGATAAGCCAGTATTTCTTAGACCGTATCCGCTGCCTTTCTCTTCGAGAGATAGAGTCATAAAGGAAGTTGAGTCAATGTTGAAGTTAGATGTGATAGAACCATCAACATCGCCGTATTCATCACCCATCGTCCTCGTGAAAAAACTTGATGGATCGGTGCGGTTCTGTATTGATTTTCGAAGATTGAACACTATTACGGTAGGCGATAGGGAGCCTATCCCGTTTCAGGAGGAATTAATAGCTTCATTGGCCGGGTCCACGTGGTTTTCCAAGATAGATTTAACGAAAGGTTATTGGGAAATCCCGCTTACTGAGGAGTCTAAACAATACACGGCGTTCCAAACGCCCATTGGATTATTCCAATTTAAGGTCATGCCATTTGGGTTGGTAAACGCGCCAGCGACGTTTGCACGATTAATGAGATTAGTGTTGAAGGACATACCTAATGTCGTGTCATTCTTTGACGATATAGCATGCCATACGTCGACATGGTCTGATCATATTCAGACACTAACAGTAATTTTTCAACGATTACGTCATTTTTGGTTAACTGCTAAACCCGCAAAGATGGATTTGGCATGTCCAGAGATAATATTCTTAGGACATATTGTGGGTAGAGGTGTTCAGAGACCTGAAGTAACAAAAATTGACAAATTAGTAGGGTTGCAAATCCCTAAAACAAAGAAACAAGTCAGAAGCTTAGTGGGAATTTTAAATTATTACAGAAAGTTCATTCCAAATTTTTCCTCCTTGTCATCTTCTCTTACTGACCTTACTAAGAAGGGACAACCCGATAAGGTCCAGTGGACGTCTGAATGTCAGACATCATTTGATAATTTGGTGACAGCATTATCATCGTCACCCATTCTGATATTACCCGATTTTCGATCTAATTTTATCCTCAGAACGGATGCGTCGGACTCTGGTGTCGGCGCTTGTCTTCTACAGGAGAAGAACGAATGTCTCCATCCTGTATGTTATGTCAGTAGGAAGTTATTGCAGAGAGAAAGAAAGTATTCTGTGATAGAGCGTGAGTGTCTTGCCATTGTGTGGTCCGTCCAGAAATTGGGACGTTATCTCATGGGACGAGAATTTTGTATCCAGACAGACCACAAGCCACTGACATTTTTGTCGAAGAATCGTTCGTCCAGCCCACGCTTGTCTAGATGGGCATTGGCTTTGCAGCCGTATACCTTCGTTATTCAACCAATTCCAGGAACCAGCAATCATATCGCCGACTACCTTAGTCGAGCCTAGGGGAAGATTTCAGGAGCCTATACATCGGAGGACAGGAACATTGACAGGATCTGTGTGAATAAGTCGACTTTAAAATATTGACATTATAAATATGATATGAAGAATGGTTGATAGGTTGATTGGTTTTTGACTCTGTATTAAGTATTGTGGTTAGTTAGCTATTCATGATGTGACACATATATGCATATTGCAGGCCATATTGATCCCCATGTTTTCCCCTGATTTCGGTATTCTATATACTAGGGGAACTGCTAGGTCATTTTTTTTAGTGTACGTATTGCTCACGCTCACTCGTTGACAGTCATCTTGATGCGATTTGAAATTAATTGCATTAATTTTTTTGGGGTGGGGGATGATGTCACGAGTGGAGTGAGTGCAATTAAGGGGATTGCTACAGAGCGGGTGTAGAGTAAGAAGGGCTCACGGTAGACAAGTAAGTTAAGCGTGCTGTTGTGAGTAGTGGGGGGGTCTGAATGAGGCGAAAGTGCTGTATTACTATCACTGCAAGTTAGAAGGTCCTACGGAACGGACCTGTGAATAAGAGCCCATCGGGCGGACATAAGGGGAGCAGTCGAGAAGACTAGTGAGAGAGTCTTTCCAGTGATGACTGGTACGTAGAATGTTGATTGATTATTATGATTGATGTATTATATTATATTCGTCTATTACCATGATGTAAATAAGTATATGTGGGGAATGTGGAAGTCCTTGATATTGGATATAGCAATGTGCGCCATGAGCGATAGATGGAAGTGAGTTCATGGATTTGTAGCGCGAGTGAGTAGTGTGTACTCCGATGGAGGTGTGTTACCGTAAGATGTGTGGTGAGTGAAAGGTGAACTAGTGTGTGTACGCTTCATGGGTTGTAAGGAGAGGTGGAGTGAATAGAAATGGTAGGGTATTATACCAATGTAATGTTATTCTTGTAGGTGTCGAGGACGGGCCGCAGAGCCACCTCGACGAGCACAGGGGATAGGCCAGCATAGGGCCGGAGGCCACACATAGGCCAGAAGTGAGGCTGTCAGTGCAGGACAGTAGAGGCACCTAAAGTCGTGGCAGTCAGGCCACGGACAGGGACGTAGATATGAGCGTGAATGTGATAATGCACTATTGCCATGTTGAGGGGCTAGTGAACTAATAATGTACTGGTGAAATGATAATGTCTATTGAAATGATAATGTGTTATTGCCCTGCTGAGGTGCTAGGGGAGTGCTAAGGTGTATGACAATAGGAAGGTGATATTGAGAGACTGCGGTGCCAGTGAATTACTAATGTGCTATTAAGACCCTGAGGGGAGAGGCTGAGGCCGAAGTGCCTTTAGGAGTAACTACCGGATTGTGGATCCGAGGGAGAGTGTGTGTGAGAATAAGGCCGTTGTACGGCAGTTCATTTCAATAATATAATGTATGTAATTGCGCTATTATCTGTATAATTATGTTTAATAAATGTGTGAGTCTGATGGGTTGTTTTGTTAAGTGTTAAACTTGTTTGTTCGTGATTGTTGTCCTGTCATAAACTATTACATCTCCCAGTCTGGGATTTGTGACAAAGGCCTTCCTTTGCAGAGAAGCACTTGTGTCCCTTGGAGCCCTACCACCTAACTTCCCACAAATCCCGGCATCACATCCCAGTGACTCTGTTGCCTCCGTCGACACCCCTCAGGAACCAAATTGCTCTTGCCCTCGTCGAGGCCAGGAACCACCCCCTATTCCCACGGCACTACCCTCTGGTCTGACTGCAACAAAGGAGAACATACCAGCTCTCAAAGATTGGTTGATAAATCACTACAATGCCACCACTTTCAATTTTTGTGAACATCAGCCTTTGCCTATGATGAACTGTGAACCCCTACGCCTCTATGTGGACCCTGACGCCCGACCGGTTGCAGTTCACAAACCCGCCCTAGTACCCATTCACTGGCAGGAGAAAGTCTTCAACGATCTTGAACGAGATGTCAGATTAGGCGTACTGGAAAAAGTCAGTCCAACACACCTGTGACATGGTGCTCACGGATGGTGATAACGCCTAAAACGGATGGCACCCCAAGGAGGACTGTTGACCTACAACCACAGAATCGCCATTCAGTCAGACAGACCCACCATGTATCAAGTCCCTTTCATCTTGCTGAGCGCATCCCACAACATACAAAGAAAAGCGTGACTGATGCATGGAATGGTTACCTCTCCGTCCCTATCCATGTAGCCGATAGGCATATCACAACGTTCATCACACCATGGGGCCGCTACAGGTACAAGGTCGCCCCACAGGGCTTCCTGGCAAGTGGAGATGGCTACACTCAGCGCTTTGATGCAATAATTGCGGATTTTCCAAACAAGGTCAAGTGTGTGGATGACACCTGCATGTGGGCTGACTCAATAGCAGAGGCATTCTTCCAGACGTGCCAATGGCTAGACCTGTGCGCTCGCAATGGCATCACTCTGAATCCAAGAAAGTTCCAGTTTGCTGAGGACACCGTCGAGTTTGCTGGCCTGACTGTCACTCCCACAAACATAAAACCCAGCATGAAATTCCTGGAATCAATCCAACATTTCCCAACACCAACTGACATCTCAGGCGCCAGAGCTTGGTTTGGCCTGGTCAACCAAGGAGCTTACGCTTTTGCCAAGACCCAACAGATGAAACCATTCAGGCATCTACTGAAGCCCTCCACGAAATTCCGGTGGACTGATGAGCTTGACACTCTGTTCAAACAGTCCAAAGAAATGATCATCAAGGAAATGAAAGAGGGTGTCCGACTGTTTGATCCATCGCTGGCCACTTGCCTCTCAACTGACTGGTCCGTGGATGGCATTGGATTCCTGCTGAAGCAAAAGCACTGTCAGTGCCCACAAAATACACCAGTGTGCTGTACGGACGGTTGGAAACTTTGTCTAGTGGGCAGCAGATTCACGACGCCAGCTGAAAGCAGATATGCACCAATTGAAGGGGAGGCCCTCGCTGTAGCCTATGCCCTCAATCAGACACGATACTATGTCCTCGGCTGTTCAAACCTCATTGTGGCCACAGACCACAAACCCCTGACTCGCATCTTAAATGACAGGTCCTTGACAGAAATCGACAACAGGCGTTTGCTCAACTTGAAAGAAAAGACCCTCGCCTTCAGCTTCAAAATCATTCATATCCCAGGTGTGAAGAACAAGGGACCAGACGCTGCTTCCCGCTATCCAGCCAAAACTGAGGATGTAAAGCAGTTGCCGGAAGTTGTTGCAGATTCACTTGCGGAGGATGATGCCACAGTTGCAGCAGCATCAGACACCCTACATTCAGTCTCCAATGTCATCACATGGAACATGATCCAAGATGCCACAGCCAGTGATCCAACTCTCAGGCTGCTTACAGAAGTTATCCAAGATGGCTTCACAAACACAAACCAGGATCTGCCCCCAGACTTGCGCCCGTTCCAGCGATATGCTGACAGCCTTTATTGTGTTGATGGTGTGATCCTTATGGGCCATAGAATTGTCATACCAACATCACTGCGACCAAGCATTCTCACTGCCCTCCATGCAGCCCATCAAGGGGTGGGTGCTATGTGTGCAAGGGCAGCGGACTCTGTTTTCTGGCCGCACATCACCACAGACATCACCAGAACCAGGGAAAACTGTGCGCAGTGTCACAGAATGGCAAAATCTAACCCCATGCAACCGCCCTGTGACATTACTCCACCAGACTACCCGTTTCAAAGGATTTGTGCAGACTACTTTTCCTTCAACAATTCAGAGTATGTTGTAATTGTAGACAGATACTCATCATGGCCAATTGTGCACAGGTCCGGGTCCGGAGCAGATGGTTTGATCAAACGCTTGCGAGAGACATTTGTCACATATGGGATCCCAGAGGAACTGACATCAGATGGAGGGCCACAATTCACTGCGGGGAAGACGCACGATTTCCTTGCATCCTGGGGAGTCCATCATAGACTCACATCTGTTGCCAACCCACACAGCAATTCCAGAGCTGAAATAGCAGTCAAAACGGTGAAACGCATGCTGACAGACAACACTGGCCCTACTGGATCACTGGATGTTGACAAATTTCAGCGAGCTATGCTCATTTACAGAAATGCCATCGACCCAGAGACAAAGGCATCTCCTGCCCTCATCCTCTTCGGCAGACCCATCAGAGATCCAATCCCGATCCCATTGGGCCGATACTGCCCTCACGACACGTGGCAAGAGATTCTGGTCCATAGAGAGAAAGCTTTGGCCAAACGACACTCTAGGGAACATGAGAAATGGTCAGAGCATACCCAAATCCTACCACCTCTACGGGTTGGGGACCATGTCTATATTCAGAACCTGGTTGGCAATCACCCTCGAAAATGGGAACGCACTGGTGTCATTGTTGAAGTCCGCCAATTCCACCAATATGTTGTACGTGTTGATGGATCTGGAAGGGTAACACTGCGTAACCGACAGCACCTGAGGAAATTTACTCCCTTCCACAGGGCGACAGATTCCATTATCAAAGGAATGGCGCCCGTAGCTTCGTCTAACACCCCTGCAAATGATACCAGGGATGAACTTCTTGACCCAGCCCCACCAGCTGTTGCGCCACAACCTGCAGAACCTGATCACGCAGATGAGCCTCCACCGACACCTACGTCCCCGCCATCAGCACCTCCTCCCACAATGCCGAATGGCACCAACAGTACCAAGCCCACAAAGGAACCTGATAAAACCCTGCACAGGGCTTTGACACGACTTCTCCCCCACAACACGCCTGGACGTTTAGAACAGCAGCCTCTGCGGCCACGGCGTTGCAAACAAACTAACTTCTAACGATATTGCGAAAAACATTTTTAATGTGTCTACACGACACCCAGTATTATCTTTCAGTTCACGTTATAGATGATTTTGTTTTGTTTTCTTGTTGTTTCCCTTCTCTCTTACTTTTTGTTCCATTCCATGATATATAACTTCAACTCTTCTCGTTATGAAACCAGTCCCAGTGCCAGCTTAAGTCAAGCATCAGTTTTACTCGTACCCTCGGGATGCACGGAATAAGGAGGGAGGAAGGTTCGAATCAGGGGAGATGACTCGCAAATACAGAATTTATGTTGACGGATAAAAAAAATCCTAGAGGAAATTTTATCCGTCGATATCGACGGATAAAAACTTCGTAATTATTATACGAACAGGTGTGGGACTGCCTGCCTCTCGCTCAGCCAGCGACAGGGCTTGAGATCATGGCAGCCGGTTTTACACACTGGTCACGCGAGCGGCGCATTGAGTGCGCGATCTAGTTTAAGATATCTATTATCTCTGGAGGCAACGTGGTTAACAATTCGTGAGTCAGTTTCTCAAGTCGGTAATTAAGTAGCCAGGACCAAGCTGGGAAAAAGGCAACGCTTTTATCAGCCAAACTGAGATTTTGGTTGATTGTGGTCCCCCAACATCTCTTCTGTGTGTGTAAAAATATTTTGGAAAAGGCCACCAAAAGTTTTACTGTTGATCAAGCTGAAATATTTGTGAGTGTGCATGAGACAAACCACAATAAGTCGGCAACTATTATAATAAAAGACAAGACATTTCTGATAAACTGAACTCAGTGACCCCCCTAAAACAAGATTTTGAGAAAACGGCGTTTAAACCTATAAGTGGCAATAGCTAATTGACAAAGTAATATTGGAATGATTGCTGTTAGGAGACCGTAGTCTAATAACTAAGCCATTATAGGGATCATAGTGAGTAGTGTTCACTGCTCATCTACAGTTTACCCTGTAACATGCCACGATCCCTTAGAAACAGCCAAGTCGGAAGTTTTTGGATTTTGTTAGGAGACCGTAGTCTAATTACAAAGCCGTTATAGAGCTCATAGTGAGTAGTCTTCACTGCTCGTCTACAGTTTACCCTGTAACATGCCACGGTCCCCTAAACAACAGCCAAGTTGGAAGTTTGTGTCGGACCCATATTTTCACTTCAAAGCCGTTTTTCTCAAAATTAGCTCTGGCGACTTATGCCGGGTTTTCTCGTGCACACTCACGTGTCAGTTGTTCGGGTTATAATTGTGGGTAGGGATTAATCCACGTCTCTTTCATTCACATAGCAGTACATGACGTAATGGGTTTGACATCAAGAATAGTCAGTATAATTTGAGCTTAAGTTTAACTTGGGCCAGTATGCTAATAGTAATACAGTGATATCTTATTTAAAAATAATATTTTAAGACCGTTAACGTGAAAACAAGCGTATTTTTCACTTTAACTAACTAGCGATTAAAATAATTAAAAGGCATAAATTCGGTTTACATTAAAATCTAGCACACTGCTAATATCTCAAAAATTAAAAAAAAAAAAATGAGTTGGGGGCGCCTATACTCAGAGGCTGGAAATTGCAGCACTGTGATAATTTCCCAGCAGGAAACCCTACGGAATTCCGATGAACAGGATTGAGGTCGTTTGCACATAAGAATTCTTCTAATAAAATCTCTGCTGCTTCTAGTTTCCTCTCTATTTCTTTGTTCAGTGTCCAACATTCACGTCCGTATAAAAGCACTGACCACACATACTATGTTTTCAAGACTCTGATTTTAGTGGTCGTTGATGGATTTCTGTTAATTAATATTGGTCTCATTTTTTGGAATGAATCTTTGGCCATTATTATTCTTTTTCTTATTTCACTTATGCTCCTACCATTCGATGTTATCAAATATCCTAGATAGAAGATACTAATTTATGAACAGTAAAAATGAGGGCTTCACGACTTGTATGATGGTGACGCACTGTGCCGAGACTGTTTTGTCTCGTGATATTGTGAGATATGTAGTGGACCTCACGATCCGACGAGACTGAAACAATTGTGTAGCCGGCCGACAAAATGTGACACTTCGTGCATTTTGGTGGTATGGAGATATTGGTATCACCAAATAGGTTATTCAAAGTCCTTTCATTTGGTAAAAACAATTTTGCTATAAAATAATTATCAGAGAAGATATGGCTTCTCAAAGACAGCTGGGGATCTTTCGAAAATCAAACGCGGAGGACTGACGTCAAGTTTGCGCCACATAGGAACGACATGGCTTCTACGTAGATCTGCTGGTTACAACATAGCGCCAAGTCGGACTGATGCACGGGAACCCGCTCCTGTGGTAATCCTACCAACCATACGGAAATCTACGTCATATTGACGTAGGGTTGCACGGCTGGAGTTCTGAAAACGGGTTTCGCTTAATATTGTATAAAATTTGAAGTGAATGCGGTTGCTGTTAATTCCGGGTATCGACAGGCATGTCGTGATATTGTAAAACTTCTCTTTTATGTAACACAGATTTACAGCACCCACCAGCTGCGCTTTTATCGCCGCCGCTTATGTAGGTCGGGATATCCGGCGTATCACCTGCTGGCTTTTCGTCCGGACATCCGGTTATGTTTTTGTTGGTTATAATATACAGTAATAGGGCGGCTAGTGCAGTTTACACTGCATGTAGCAAGATCTTTTCGTCCGAGTTGTAATTTTGAAGTAATCCCATCTTATAGCAGTGCAAAATTCATTGTTTTTATATTATGGATTTGTAAGAGAGACACAGACATACGCACGAAAACTGTACGGAATTGTTGTTCGTACTAAAATGAGTTATATACAAAAGCACATGTAGACGAAGAATAATATATATCTACGAAAATTGTTGTTCCTATAATTGTCAATAGAACATACGCACGTTGTGTATTCGGTTATGGATTAGTAATAGAGAAACGGAAATATGGATGAAATGTATGTCGTTCGAATTAAAATCAGTAGAGAATTGCATAGGTGCAGATGAAAGTGTGCACGAAATTTGTGTCCCTTTTTGGATTAGTAAGAGAGATACGCACCTACAGATGAAATTGTCTACGAAACTGGTGTTCATATCTGGATTAGTAGGAGAGATACGCACGTACACAGACGAAAATGTGTACGAACCTGGTGTTCATATTTGGATTAGTAGGAGAGATACGCACGTACACAGATGAAAATGTGTACGAACCTGGTGTTCATATTTGGATTAGTAGGAGAGATACGCACGTACACAGACGAAAATGTGTACGAACCTGGTATTCATATTTGGATTAGTAGGAGAGATACGCACGTACACAGATGAAAATGTGTACGAACCTGGTGTTCATATTTGGATTAAAGATACGTACGTACAAATCAAAATGTGCAATTAAAAATGCTACAAATATTCACTTGAAAACGTACACGAAATTCAGATTGGAGTGTTGAAAGAGGAATTCGGACGTAAAAATTAATAGACGATAGACAAATGTTGGTCTCAAAGAAACTGAATCTGGTAAAGTCATAGTGATCTATTTGATTTAGTTATGATATATTTTGAGACAGTGGCGTACCAATTTGAGACTCGGGGGGGGGGGGGAGGGGGGCTCAGGAGACCACGAAACACCGTGTATTTATTTATTTATGCAACTGTAAACAAAGTTTGGTTAAACTCGTCGGGGCGGAACACTCTGGACACACCTTGCTCTCAGACTTTACACGCCCTGGCTACGCCGCTGTGCTACGCTGTGTTGGATTTCTTTAGTTCTCCTTTGTGAAAATTGTCACGTCTTGGAAATATTGGATGTATCATGTGTTCATGCGGCGTTCTGTTCCTTGTCCCCTGGTAACTGTGACATGTAGACTGAGCGTGGATACTGTGTGGATACAAAGTGACTCAGTGAAAACAATAGGAGTGACGTCATTAAAAGGTTTGTGTAGCCTTAAGTGCATGTGTCTGCGCTACTTCTTGTTTATATTTTTTAGAGATTTATTTATTCGTTCTTTTCTATCTAAAATTTATGTATTCATTATATCCATCCATCCATCCATCCACCTTCCTTACTTTCGTCTCTTCGCTCTTTCGTCTGTTTATCTATCCATCCATCCACCCATTAAGCCATCTATTCATACAATCAACCATCCATCCGTCAATGTATCCATCCATCAATCCATCCAACCATCCGTACATACACCCATCAATCCACCCACCCACCCACCCATCCATCCATTCATCCATCCATCCATCCATCCATTTGCCCATTTATCCATCCACCTCCCTGTCTATGGTCTATCTGTCAATCTACCACTTTACGCATGGTTTCACAAAAAGGTGCAAACAACATTTTGGCATGTTGAAAATATGACAAATGTAGCCCATGGAACACAGTTAGAACTTAACACTCTTGCTGATCTGTTATTCATGCTTCCTTGTCCCCCCCACCCCCAACCAATTTAAGGCCTCATTTCGCCTGCTGAATAAGCCGGTGCTGGACAGGGTTGACCGGTCATGATTATTTCCTACAGTGGGTATCGGTTGTTGTTGTTTTTTCTTTACTAAGATGATGGTCTTACCAACAACGATACTGTTTGTTTTAGGTTAAACGCCCGGAAAGGATAAGCGTAAAGTTTTCAATGACACGACAAATAGAAACGGCATTGGTTGATTTTGATGAAGTCTCCGCACTGTCAGTCTCTGATCTGTGTACCAGAGCAATGGTTCTGAATTATAATGGCCAATGGGGAGACTAACCATCTCCTAATCTCAGCCTTGTAGAGCCGAAGATGACATACTACATTTTGAAACAGTATTTAGAAAACGAAATTTGTCTGCTTTTTAACACAGAACAGTATATTATAAGACCATACGTTATACAATATCTAATCTATTGAACGTAACTTCCTAATCGCATCTAATTTTTAAAAAAAAGTGACGTGGCAAAAAACTACAGTGAAAATGTATATTAAAATATTTTCGCAGCGCTGTCTATTTTTTCACCCTGGATAGTAAAGAGTTAACTGCCTCCACCCCTTCCCCTCTTCCAGAAAGACCTATCCACCCATGTGTATGCATTCGGGCATAGGTGTCTCATCCCAACGCCAGATTATACTCCAGTAGCTTGTTTCATGAAAAGCGCCCAAGGCAAAGTCCCCACCTAAATATGACGAGAGCGGGCCCTCGGGCACTTGTGGCAGGAAAGCAGAGTTTCATGAAATGTGCCCAGTCAGTCTAGGCGGTCCATTGCATCACCGATCCTGGGACAGCTCAGCTAACTGGAAGGCCCAAGTGCCCAAAAACAGTTAGGGGTCGCAGATCGGCAAGGCAGTGCATTTTGGGGAAAACCCGATGACACAGCCTATAGACCCTTTTCACTTCCGCGTTACGGTTGTTTGCGGGGAGCCACACAGCTTCGAAAAGCACCGTGTAGGGCAAAAACCTCCACTGGCCTTAGTGATGGCATCTGAATATGTGCACAGTCTAAGGAAAGATGCATTTTTATGCCAGAACCAGCACGTAACGGGTTTGTACAGTTGGGTGCCCAACAAGAGGATGGCATCGTTCGACTGTTGTCCACCGTTTCCGCCCTACAAGTGTGGCACGCCGCCATTTTGTTTGCAAATCACGTGATATGGAGGACGGTAAATGAAAAGGGTCTATACTGTGTGACCAGTCTGGTTAAATCGAACCATAAGACAGATTTGGTCATATGGGCCCACCCACTATCCGTAAGTCAATCTGACATAAATATTTGTATAGGACTGTAGGATTACCATAGGGGCGGATTCTTGACAGCAAACCGATGTCGGTGCGATGTCATAACTCATTCCTATGTGCAAGCCTGACGTCAATCCCTGGCATAGGATTTCCGGGGGGTTGCTTGCTGGGGGGGGGGGGGGTCATATCTTAAATCATTTGGATATATGGTTCAAGCAATTGCCAATTACCAATAAAACGTAATAATGATTATTTTAACTGACAGTGTGGATTTCATGCATATCCGAAGAAGGAACTATGCCTGTGGATCTATGAAAGAATTATTTTCTGACCTGGACTTACAGCGCATCTTGTCCTTTCTGAAAGAGGCTAAGATCTACAACTTAATTCAAAAACTTTCCTACTCATTTACGAAACTATTTTCAGATCTATACAAAACAAGTTTTGAGACTTTTATCAATGCAATAAAATCTGTAAGGAACTATTTAATTCTCTATGTGAAATTTAGATTGATGAAGTTCTGAATATCAAACATAAATATAGTATCTGATGGGACAAGGTGGTCTAGAGGCAAGGTGCTCGCCTCTCATGCCAGGAATGTTGGGATTTTTCTCATATTTTCGTGTCCCTGATCCTATTGGGGGTTAGGATTGAGTACCTAGTCTTCTCGGATAAGGACGAAAAAATTCGGACGGCCCGTGTGCACGTTGCGCACGTTAAAGATACCTTGGCAGTTGGAAATCGAAAAGAGCAGGTCGAACAGGCCGCTGCCCCGGGCAAAATCAAATAAAATTCATCTCTACCACTCCCCTCCCCCCACCGACCGGCGCTGCACTGTGGCGACGACGTGCCTGCTCCAGTTGTAACTGGGTGCAATGACACAAAGGCAAATCCCAGAATGGATTAAAGTAGTCTACAAAATACAAGGAGCAGGCACGTCGTCGCCACAGTGCGTTTTTTTTTTTTGGTGTGTTTAGGGGGGGGGGGCGGAGAGATGAGGGGGAGGGGGTGGATGAATTTTATTTTGATTTTGCCCAGGGACACTAAAATATGAGAAAAATTCCAAACTTCCAACATGTCTGCACCCGCAGGGTTTTGAACCCGGTACAGTTGGCATGAGAGGCGAGCACCGAGCACCTTGCCTCTACACCACCTTGTCCCCCAGTGAAGGGATACTGAGAAATCATTATAACCAAAACCTCAGTGTGGACTGAAATCATTCTTGACCGATAAAAGTGATATTTTTGTATTTCGCATTCCGTGATTTAATTATAGCTTTGAGAAGTTGGGTGTCTTTTATCCTTCCAGTATACTAGGGCCCCAAATCATCACGTCAGGGCATTTTTCTGTGGGAAACCCAGAAGACATCGCTTATATGATGTAAAACACCCAGTCTGCCGCACGTCTAGCCCTCAGTCCCATAGATCGCGATTTAAGTTCTTGTTTGTTCCAACTCCTCTTTTTGCACAACCGAGAAATTCGGCGTGAAACGTTTCTTGGCTTTAGTATAATGATAAGGAATTAGAATAAACTAGATGACCTACCAGGCATTGCCCGGAATAAACAATCATGTGCTCCCTCCCCCGTCTCTCTGTCTCTGTTTCTCTCTCTCTCTGTCTCTCTCTCTCTCATCTATTATAAAAAAAAAACTCGCTTTTTTTGTAAAAGCCGTAGCTCGGCTATCTGTGCACCAATCGAGCTCAAATTTTGCATACAAATTTCTTTTGGTCTGAAGTTGATTCCTTGCTACACTCATTGCTGAACACTCTCCGTAAGTATTTTTTTGAACTACGCAAATTTGCATTTGTTCCAAATAAATACCATCCGGGCGTGAGTTTTTATGTGGCATGACGTCACTGAATTTGCGGTCCACCGTGCGATCTCAACATCCGGTCCCCCAAATTTGAAACCGTGCTTCCGAGTCCATCCATAACATTCGTGGTTCTTGCTGCACTTTGCTGTGCCAACGGTCAAGTAATGCTCCCTCCATTGCAGCCACCCCCAGACCTACTCACAACACTTTTCACATATATTGGCCCCTTAATGTGGAACAAGTTACCTATGGAACTGAGACAAACAAAATCATTAGTAAGTTTCAAAAGGCAGCTAAAGCATTTTTTGTTCCAGCAGGCTTATTTTTCTTGACTTACCTGAGGGGAGAGAGCATGTGATAGAAGGAGTGAGAATGTGATGGGAAGAGAGAGAGAGGGGGGTGGGGAGAGGGAGTGTGGGAGAGAGAGGAATGAGTTTTTATTACTTGTAAAGCGCATTGAGCATTTATTGGAAATGCGCTATATAAATGTAATTTATTATTATTATTATTATATAATAAAAGTAATAAACTACAGTCCTGCTTCAGAACGCATGCACACCAGAACACTACGCACCATACTGAACGCTTGATACGGTTACTTTTTGTGACATGCACGGTACTATATGTATTACGAAACAAACATGCAAAAATACAGATGTTACATAGCAATAAACATTGTTATTTTTTTAAAATACATGCTTGAAGTAAACAACTTTTAATTATAGCCATCATCTTCCTTATCTCAATTGCCACCTCCCTGCCAAATTTAAGGCCTGAAGAGTGTATAGTTTGGTCAGTTAGTCATGCCAAAGGTTGCCAGATACTGAAATATATAATAGATAGAAAGTGTGAAACTGCTTGATGAGTGCCACGACATATTTTGAACAAGTGTCGAAGTGTCCATTAGTTGTACATCTTCTACATACTAAGTTGTTCAGAAAATAGAAATAGAACAGACGAGAACTAAGGTCGCGATGACATGTCAAGCCCGGCCTTTTTGTTTTGGTCGGGGGGTTGGCGGGGGGGGGGGGGGAGGAAGAAGGAGAATGGGGGAAACCCGGAAGACGTGACGTACGTAGTCTCTGAATGCACAATTTGCTGCACACCTGGGCTCCGAACCCAGACATGTCTAGTCTGTTCTTGTTTCTATAGGCGCACTTAACCTTTTCTTTGCCTCACCTTTAAGTATGGCTAGATATCTGGTAATCTGATTTATTAGTCTGTTTGTTTCCCCATCTACTTGCCCAGAGTTGAGAAACCCAACGACTTCACTTAGATAACCTTTAGTCAGCGGCGTAACTACTACTGATTTTAAAAAAAAGAACAAGGGAATAAAGATAATAATAACGATGTCACTACGTACGTCATGTAGCCAATATTGGGTGTTGTTTGGAAAGGGAAGATCTAAGGCTAGGATAAAGGTTAGTGTTAAGTTCAGCTAATTTGCCACAACAAGTTATTTGTTGGCGACTTGATCACGAGAACTTTTCGGGAAATTAGACAAAAAGTTGGTAAATAAAAAATCCTGCTGTAAGTGTCTTGGCCACATGGCCCAAGGAGACTCGGACATTAAAAATTAAAAAGTAAACGAAATACTCTCCAACCAAAAACAAATAAACAAACGAAACAAAACAAGAACTGTGTTCTTTAAAATTGTGGCTGAAAATCTAACATGAATATTTGGCCCAAATTTAGGACACCAGCGCTGTCATACCGCCCCCATCTAAGTTACGCTACTGCCTTAAGAGTGGAACACTCAAAATCTGGACGAGTGCGCAAATCTGAGCTGGGGTAAAAGTACAATACCTAAGACAATTTCGAGATATTCCGCAGAAGGGGGCTTTATAAGTTAGGAATCTGATTTAGTCAGCATTTCGACAGAGACTTTAACATGGGCAGGTAACTTGATTTGAACTCCTCATTCCAAAGTCTTTTTAAGGTCTTGCTTGACTATCTATCAACCCATTTACCCTTCTACCTGCGTGCCTGTACACCCTTCCCCCGTCCCAACCTGCTTACCCATCTATCTCTCTGTCCATCCATCCATCCTTTCCTCCCTCCCTCCATCCATCCACCCATCCGCCCGTCCATCCATCCATCCATCCTTTCCTCCCTCCCTCCATCCATCCACCCGTCCATCCATCCATCCATCCTTTCCTCCCTCCCTCCATCCATCCACCCGTCCATCCGTCCACCTCTCCCTCCCTTCCTCTCTCCGTCCCCCGGCCACCTATCTATCTATCTATCTATCTATCTATCTATCTATCTATCTATCTATCTATCTATCTATCTATCTATCTATCTATCTATCTATCTATCTATCTATCTATCTATCTATCTATCTATCTATCTATCTATCTATCTATCTATCTATCTATCTGTCTGTCTCTCTCTCTGTCTGTCTGTCTGTCTGTCTGTCTGTCTGCCTGCCTGCCTGCCTGTCTGCCTGCCTATCTATCTATCTATCTATCTATCTATCTATCTATCTATCTATCTATCTATCTATCTACCTGTCTGTCTGTTTGCTTGCCTGCCTGCCTGCCTGTCTGTCTGTCTGCCTGTCTGTCTGTCTGTCTGTCTGTCTGCTTGTCTGTCTGCCTACTATCATCTCGTAGTTAATAGAAAACTGTCTTTCTATTTGTGTGTTTGTCTACTCTCATCTCGCATATAACAGAAAAGTTTTTCATACGTCATT
Source organism: Onchidella celtica (assembly GCA_963931925.1). NCBI lineage: Eukaryota > Metazoa > Mollusca > Gastropoda > Systellommatophora > Onchidiidae > Onchidella > Onchidella celtica. Next base: position 32,857,850 of record OZ007584.1, read on the forward strand.
GAACGAAATATCTATCAATATTGAACAAATGTAAATATATCTGGATTACTTATATGTATGTAAAAAGTAAGAAACTGTATTACACCTGTGCAACAGTTTCTGAAAGAAACATTGGGTTATCTCAAAACATCCTATTGATAGGGATTTAAGGTACCCAGTGACAAAGTCATATCTAACCAATATAATTTTAGTACCCCTTTCACCCTAATCCTTCTCTCCCATTAATCAAAGTTTATGTAACTGTGTACTTACGCAAATTTATATAATTTCACAGAATATCTGTAATCATTCACAATATCCCGAATTGATCATTATCCAGAAGAAAAGCTTAAGTGAAGAATTAACGAATAAATCAATCTTCCACTTTTATATCAAACAGGTGTTAACAACAACAAATCTTCTAAACACACACACCACATGTCCTGACAGCTGCGACATCAAATGGGTTTTCAAATTTTACCGCCAACTAACGGCGTTCAACGTGACGAGAGAGTCAGCAAATCAATACAACATAGCGGTTCCTTCATAATATTCCTCTTTTCTTTTCTTTCATTTTATTTTTATATCCCGTTCGTTCATTCTGTTTGTGTGGACTCCGGAATAGAAAGAGAGAGAGAGAGAGAGAAAAAAAGACGGTTATCGGTTACACACGGTAATCGTGTTTTGAATAGGCTCTTAGAATAATCTGGAAAGCCATTTCCGTTAGCTTTGCTTGTCGCCTACTGTAAACCTTTCACTTTTGTCACAACATGCCAGTCAACATAATTTTGGCTCTTATATTAATTTTTCTTCCACGCTGAATTGCATTTCTAGGTCGATGTGTTAGAATTGAACGGATTTTTTTTTAAAGTATGGTACTATACATGGATTATAGAGTTAGCCTGTTTCGTGGAGTATTGCAAATGTTAATATTAGATTCTGGAAAATGTTTACTTGGGTCAGGGTGAGGAACTGGCACGTTCTCTCTCTCTCTCTCTCTCTCTCATTGAGAGAACGCAGTGCTTCCTTTTGAAACTGTTGCACAGATAATAATAGTTTCTTACTTTTACATAGGTAATCTAGAAATCCTGTGGATTTGTTCAGTATTAATTTACAATTATTTTGTTCCATTATGAATGTAACTTTTTTGTTACATAATATGAGATAAAAGTAGACAGACGGACAAACAGACAGACAAGCAGACAGACATAGTTTTCTCTCTCTCTCTTCCTGTGTGTGTGTGTTGGGGGGGAAAGAGAAAGAAAGAGAGAGAGAGAGGATGTCCATATAGACACGGTTTACGCGGGCACACTTTCCCCCCTCCACAACTAAATGTGCTACCTACGAACTTCAGCTAATGCTTCGTCATAAAATACATGCTGACCAAGTTTTAGGCAGTACCAGATTTACGCATAAGTTAAATAAGTTACAGTTAAAGCTCACACAATCAGCAGGGACTTCACAATATTTCAGAAGTTTCTTTTGTTTTATTTTTGTTCTTCTTTCTATTTCATTATTATTATTATTATTATTATTATTATTATTATTATTATTATTATTATTATTATTATTATTATTATTATTATTATTATTATTATTATTATTATTATTATTTTGGCTTCTAAAATATTATTTCATTTTAATATGTAATTAATTTAAGTAAGTAATATTTTAAGACTATTAACGTGAAAACAAGTCATAACTAACAAGCTACTAAAATAATTAAAAGGCGTAAATATGTGTACGTGTCACTTTTAATCAATTTTTTTTTTGGTGGTGGTGAGGAACTTATCTTCCTGATTTGGTAGGCAGCTTTGTGAACCCCACCAGTATAACTATTGAAGAAGGGGCCTTTGAAACTAACAGCTTAGGGCCTCACCAGATGTAAACACGACACTGGCTTTAGAAAACCCCAAATTAACCACTCTCACTTGGAGCCACCCGCACCTCTAGTTTTAGAGACAAGACATTATTTTCTGCTTTCATGTTCACAAGATTGGTATCCAGTTGTAGCCCTCAATGTTCCTGGGTATCATACCGCCGACTCTGTTGTGAAACTGCATAGAGTGGAGGACCTGGAGGACCTAACTACCTAACAGGTTAGGAAAAAAAGAAGTTATTTGTCTTGAAATGTATTCCTATCTTAAGTACATTTTTTGTTGTAAAAATAAACATTTTGCAATATTGTTCTCCCATCCAGTTCAGTTAACGGAGCTAAAAGTTATCCTTCAAGGATTTCATTGTGCCATATTACACTTGTGTAGTCTCATGGTAGCGCTAGCAATGTGTTAATTAATTAATTAATTAATTAATATTTATTTATATATTTATTTATTTGTTTGGCGACCAATTGAAAATGCGCGTGGGGCGAGATCTCCGTCTACGCGTTCAAAACCGGTGCTGTGATGTGCTTCGCACCATGCGTGTATAATCTACAGAGTGGTTGGTGTGTGTTCAGTGCACTTAATTATGCAAGGCCATGTTTATATTGCTGCAATTGGCGGCTTCCCACAACAGTTTACCACCACGCATTCTAAAAGAGTGCTTGATTACGCGTCCTAGCATCGGGATGAAGTTAATTAAGCAAAACATAATTTTTGCAAGAGAGAATTTTCTATTTCGAAATAAATAGAATGAAGAAAAAGTCAATTATTCACTGTTACTTTTGAAAGTGAAAGCTTGCAAAAGCGCCAAACTTCATTCATCTTACGTGACCCTAGAACATAAATAATACTTACTCGTGGTCCGTGTTTGTAAAAGTAATTTATTAATTTACCCCCTTATTAATAATAACATTTTTTCATCTTATGCAAAAACGTAATAATACAATAATACCAATTTATTATTATTGTTTCATTCATCATTGTATATCAAATTTATTACTACCATTAAATTTGAGTCAATATAGGTGAGCAGAAGCTCGCGGGGAGGCAGAGCATTAGGATAAGTTCAAGAGGAAATAAGTTTTAGGCGGACGAAGGTTGTAGTGCCTAGTTAGTGCTCAGGAAAGCAAAACGGTTTTAAACTTACTGAAACTTGTTCTATTTTTATTTTTATTATTTGCAGTGTTATATTAAATCTGTTATTAAGATCACTTTCATTTTTCATGTTATAAATATTACCACATAAAATCTTATTATAAGTCATATCTGTCAAGAACAGACAAGAGTATCCTCCACCTATGGGTCGTATGAGATTAACAAAATTTACATTGTTCACTACTCATCGGTATCAGATATATCACTCTAAAGCAGGGGGGTCACCAAACTTTTTCACAGTGGGCCGCATAACTGACAGACTTACAAGCGCGGGCCGCATAAGCAATCTGTTCAATACTTGACAAGCCAGAAGAAAAACTATAGAGCTCTAGATATCCCTGGCTTTATCAAACAAAATCAAGTACCATGGCGGGCCGGATGAGCTGACGTCGCGGGCCGGGCCGTAGTTTGGTGACCCCTACTCTAAAGAAATATCAGCTTCGAGTCAACCCCCCCCCCCCAAACATACACAGGCACACTAAACTCCTTTTTCTTATCAAGGAAACAATAAAACTGTCCGGGTTAGTTGATGCCCGTCGGCGAAACCCAGTAACTTTACTGAGTCCCCAGTGTCACGAGTAGGTGAGCTGGGATCAGTAGTTACGGGGGAAGGGGGTAGAGTAAAGTTAACCCACGGCCCACGGGTAATGAAAAGCGTGCATGTTGTGAGTGGGGGGGGGGTCTGCATGAGGCGAGAGCGCTGTACTACTATCACTGCAAGTTAGAAGGTCCTAGGGGACGGACGTGAGTGAGAACAGTCGGGAGATTGTGACAGTGTTTTCCAGTGATGACTGGTAGGTGGAACGATGATTGATAATTATGATTGATGTATTATATTCGTCTACGACCATGATGTAAATAAGTATATGTGAGGAATGTGGAAGTCCTTGATACTGTATATAGCAATGTGCGCCATGAGCGATAGATGGAAGTTAGCTTCATGGATTTGTAGCGAGAGTGAGTAGGGTGTAATACGGTGGAGGTGTTACCGTAAGATGTTTGGTGAGTGAAATGTGAACTATTGTGTGTACGCTTCATGAGTTGTAATGAGGGGTGAAGTGATTAGAAATGGTATGGTATTATACCAATGTAATGTTATTTTTGTAGGTGCCGAGGTCGGGCCGAAGAGCGCCGCCTACGGTGAGCACAGGGGATAGGCCAGCATAGGGCCGAAGGCCACACATAGGCCAGGAGTGAAGCTGTCGGTGCAGGACAGTAGAGGCACATGAGTCGTGGCAGTCTGGCCACAGACAGGGATGTATATATGATCGTGAATGTGCTATTAAGATGTATTACTGTGACATGGATGTATTACTGTGCGAATGAGATATTCATGTAAATCGAAGTATTAACGTGTTATGGCCACGTGAAGTGTATAGGAGGCTAAGGTGTATTGCCATAGGGAGGCGCTATTGAGAGACTGTGGAGTGAAAGAATACTAGTGTGTCATTAAGACCCTGAGGGGAGAGGCTGAGGCCGAGGTGTCTTTAGAAGTAATTACCGGGTTGTGGACCCGAGGAAGTGTGCTTACGGAAGAAGACCGTGGACGGCAGTTAACTTGAAGAATATAATGTATGTATGTAATTGCACTGTTATCCTTATCTTTATATTTATGTTTAATAAATGTGTGAGTCTGATGGGTTGTTCTGTTAAGTGTTATACTTGTTCGTTCGTGATTGTTGTCCTGTTATAACCATCGCATCTCCCAGTCTGGGATTTGTGACACCCAGTTCGGCCCTTCCTTTGCCTAACTGGCAAACCACTATGATCCAATGAATAGCGGAGGTGAAATAAGAGTTTGAAAATTTGTAACCCTTTTCCAGTGTTCTATTGAGCTATTCCCAAGGCCAGATCTCAGACCCCACAATTATAAAGTTATGTTTATTAGAAAAAAAAAATGAAAAAAAAAAAGTTAAAAATTTATTTATCATTTTAACCTTTAGACTTGAGTCCAGTTCAGCCGTGAAAGACAGAAGGGCACGAGTCTGAGGCGATAAAAACGCTGGGGTATCCGTCCTCTCCCAGCCCTCTGCTCCTCCTCTACATGCCTTATGTACGCGTTCATTCTTGGGTTATTGTTAATCCACGCGTGTTATGCGTCAATGCAATAAAAAACATTCCCTGAAACGTTTTCATTTCTATTCAAGTCACGGTGAATTCTTTGTGCCGCTAGCTTTGTTCTCCGATTTCCAAGAAATTTCAACCGGATATGTAAATATTTGAACGCGAGATATTTAAATAATTTTTTTCTATAATATCTCTGCCGCCGCGGGTCTCTTTTGTGACGCTATGACACCTCTTACATTTATGCACGTATCCAATGAAATGACTGCTAACTTAGCATTACAAGCACAATGAGGATTCCACGTAAAAACTGTCGCGGAAATCCTAAATTCAAATCTCGCTCTTTGCCACTTGTCAGGGTGTTACCCCAATGTTTCTCCAAGTGGGGCGTGGCAAATATTTTGGCGGGGTTTGAGGCTTCAGAATAGGGCGTGGGGATTTTTCATAGAAATCTTAATTTCATAAGTAAAAATAAGTATCAGGTGGACCGAGGTTGTAGTGCCTGGTTAGTGCTCAGGAAAGCAAAGTGGGAGTGAAAGAAGGAAGAAAGAAAATGATCAAGATGGGACTAGAACCAGCGACCTCTGCTACGGCACCCGTCGCCTTGCTACGAAGAAAACAGATCGCTTAACCGCTTATCTATCTTAATTTCATAGTGTATTTCAACTTAACTGTATAGACAAACTGTTGTTTGTTTATGTGGTGTTGGTAGAGCTTCCTTGTTTACCTTGGACTAAAACACCAAACTTAACAGATTCACTCAAATGTATAGATACTGAATTATTATATAAATATACCTTATTTTGAAAATCTATTTGCATAAACTGTACACTAACCCGAGAAACAGAATAAAGAGGCGGACCATTCCTTCTTCCACTAGACTATGTGTCCACAACTTGCGCTCGAATAAACACGATGAGTACTACTCACAGAGCTCTGTGGTACCAGAGAGTATAGATCTGTGGTACTCATCATTTTCGTTCAGTGATGAAGGGGTGTGGTGCGCATTACTGCATTGTTAACATGGACGGAACGCGCGCAAGTCGACGGACGTAATTTGGCGAATTGAACCGTCTTTGCTATTCTGTGTATCGGTACTAATAGGCCGTGGGACCAAACTTGTAGCTTGTCATTCCGTTACGCACCTCAGGGGATAAGCTGATTTTTTGCATGCAGGCTCTTATGCATCTCTCCTTCACAAAAAACCAATGTTGTCATTTCAAGTCTTGCACATTTTTGTATAATTTGTATGTAAAGTGAGCCAATAAATGATAATTAATGATGCGAATTGAGTTTGCCATTTAAACAATGCTATTTTAATCAACCAATGGAATTGAGCCTTTCGCCGCGAAATCCAAAATGGCTGCCTCCATGATGGAATGCTGTATGCACACTAAGAAAGATGTAAATAGCAATATAATTCAGTTTTCTTTGAAAAGTTGGATGAAATTTCGAGAATAAACAATCATTTGCTTTCTCTCTCTCTCTCTTTCTGTCTCTCTCTCTCTCTCTTACAATAAAAGTAGTAATCTGCAGTTCTGCTTCAGAACTCATGCGCGCCAGGCCACTGAGCACCAAGCGTTACTTTTTATGACCTGCACGGTACTATAACAGAATGGAGGCAAGATGGAGGATGAAAATGACAACACGAGGAAACAATGCAATTTCTATAAATTCAAGAACCAAACTAATCAAAATAATAAAAACTTCCGTGCACCCTCCGCGGTATTTGAAATGGACATGTAAAATTGGGTTAGTGTAGGTGGTCTAATAAAAAAGCCTTTTGCGTTCAAAGGTGGAGATTTTGTGAAATATATAATTATGTAAAACGAAACAAACATGCAAAAATACAGATGTTACATAGCATTGACATTTTTTTAAAATAAGTTATTAATGTGCACAGTTACGGATGACAACATTGGATTTTTAGTCAAAGATGGTTACTGGGAACATTTTAAAACCATACCTAGATTTTCCCTAGGGGGTGCGTAACGAAATTTACTTTAGAGACTAGCTAGGATTTTGGTCCCACGGCCTATAATTTTGTCCGATCATGGTGGCGCACGCTTTTTTTTTTTTTTTTTGAAAATTGGTGTGAGGAGTGGGACAAAAAGAATTTCGAGAAACATTGTAATAATTGGTGAAACCGAGTAATTTCACGGTTGTTTCTTTTTTAACCTTTCAGCTGCTGAAGTAGGGAAACTAACGATTTCGTACAGTTTTTATGGTTTGCAAATCTACCGATTTAACCATTTCATTGAGATGACCACGGAGCATAATGATCACTAAAAAAAATACCAGTAGTTTTACATGATCTCTAAAAATAACCAGCAATCATAAATTTGCACTAAAAACGACCAGCAGACTTAAATTATCACTAAACACAACGAGAATGAGCACTAAAAACTACCAGTAGTTTTTGATGGCCACGAAAAACGTCACTTTCACTGCGCGTTTGACCATAAACTATGTATGATCAGCTCGAGAGTGTGACAGAAAGTGGTCCCTCCCACAACAGTTTGCCATCCTTTGACACGATTTTTGTTTTCTGCATTCTCAGAATGTTTATAATTATGTTACCACTCGGGGCCCGAGCCTGTGTAGTCAGGGAGTCACGTACATCTAGAGGCAAGGTGCTCGCCTCTCATGCTAAAGGCACAGGGTTCGATTCCCGGTCGGTGCAGGCATGTTAGAATTTGGGTGGAAAAGTCCTGTCCCTGTTCCTATGATAGGTAGGATTGAGCGCCTAGTCTTCTCGGATAAGGACGAAAAACTCTGTCGAGGGCCTGTGTGCACGTTGCGCACGTTAAAGAAGATACCTCGGCAGTTGAAAGTCGAAAATAGCAGGCCTATCAATGCCGCTGCAACGGTAAAATTAAAAAAACAACAACAACTAACTTACCACAAAACATTAATAATAATAATGATAAAAAAGTGAGGTGTGAATGCCAAGAGCAACGAACCTCCTAAAATAAAGACCTAAAACCAGAGCCTGTGCAGCTTCAAGAAATCACAATGGGTAAATGGCTTGGTGATATTATTATCTTTGGAAAATTTCCAGTTTGAATTATTCATCAATTACCTGCAGCGAATGTGATGCTGGACAGAAGTTTTCATGCCCAGTGAAGAATGGTATCTATCCCAAAGGCCCATCCATCTAGCCCACATGAAGCTCTTTGAGATATCTCTTTCAACCATACATGCGTTAAAGATACCTTGGCAGTTGGAAATCGTAAAGAGTAGGCCGAATAGGCCGCTGCCCGGGGAAAATTAAAGAAAATCCATTCCTACAATTCCCTCCCCCACTCCCTCATCTCCCCCCCTCCCAAAAAAAAAAACAACAACCGCTGACGGGCACTGCACTGTGGCGGCGCCGTGCCTGCTCCACTTGTAACTGGGCTGCAATGGCACAAAGGCAAATTTCCCACATGGGATTAAAGAGTTATACAAATACAAATACTTTGAACCATTAATTTATCTGTATTATTTCACACTTTTTGAGGTACCCGGCGTTGCAGTAGATAAAGCGGGTTTTCACTTTCTGTTCTGGGTGATTATAACGGATCTGCTTCACCTTGCTCATTCCTTTACATTTAGTTTGTTTTTGCAGTTGTACGTTTGTTTATTCTTAGGCTGTCTCATCTTATTGTGCCTAATTTCTTTGGTCTATCTGCACCCTCTTTGCACTGTAAACTCTCAGACGTTTTTGGATTCCGGACATTTGTTTCTAAGTGTAGAGTGTAGCTCTGTATTTTGAGAGTTACCAGGACTGTGTATGAAGTTGCCAGGGATTATTTGGTATCATTTTGCTCAGAAATGGTTGGTCTATATTTTACTTGGCTGTCACGATAGTTGAAAGAGATTATATGAGGAGACACGTTGGTCTAGAGGCAAGGTGCTGGCCTCTCATGCCGAAGGTACTGGGTTCGATCCCAGGTCGGTGCAGGCACGTTGGATTTTTTAGTTTCGGAGTTTGGGGGATTGGGGGGTGGATTCCTGTCCCTGATCCTATGGTAGGCAGGATTGAGCACCTAATCTTCTCCGACAAGGACAAAAAACTCTTAGGGCCCCTGTGCACACTGCGCACGTTAAAGATACCTTGGCAGTTGAAAGTGGAGAAAAGCAGGCAGAACATGGCCGCTGCTACGGCAAAATTCTGAAAAAAAACCAACCCCTACCATAAAATCACACAGAAATTAGAAGAAGGAAATTAAAAATAAGAAAAGAGAGGCATAAATGACAAGAAGAAACAACCCCGATATATGGCATTTGAAAAAAATAATGATTAGAGAATGGGTGTTTTCCCATGGCATTTCAATGCAAGCGCAAACTCTGAATGTGTAAACTACTTTTACTTAAAACAGGAACGAGCATTGCATGACTGTCCACATTAATCCAGCTCTGATGACATAAATGGAACACCTGCCGAGCAAGTCACATAACTCTAGTGACCAGGTTCCCCACTTCTCTTTTACGATGTTATCTGTGTTCATGTTTCTGAATTTTTCCGTTAAAAAAAAAAACATTAAGAAGAAAAAAGACTAATACAAGAAGGGCGTAATTGTTCTTACCTTGAAAATTAACAGCAAGTCAATCTATTTCTGTAGAACTCAGGAGGAAGTGAAGACGACCATTTCCAGAAACTTCTCTCTGCAGATGATGGATAATCCCAATCCTGGCTGATAATTCAAACTTGTCCCCTTCAGAATCCAAGGTTACGGCTAGTTACAAAAGAAGTAGACCACGTAAGAGTGCATGTCACGTGGAAGAATCTGCTCGTTATCAAACGAGTATTTCGATGATCCTATCATGAAAGCGTTCATGTGCATTCGCACAACTGCAGATAACTTTTTGTTTTTGTTTTGACCAGATATGCTGTGAACGAACCACATTAGCTGTATTAATAACTATTTGATGTGTTGTATTTCAAATAGTTATTAATACAACTAACATGACGATTAAGATGAGGAGTAAAAAGTAAAGAAGTGAAAATGTTTTTGTTTTTTTTAACCTCCTGTAAAATTAGCTCTTGGTGCATATGCGAGGTTTTATGATAGGGGCAGAGTTTTAAGTATTGACATGCTAGCGGAGACGAGTGATATGAGAGTTTGACCCAGAATTTCATCATGGCTATTTTTAGAGCAGGACATCCTCTATGGACACCATTGAAATAGTTTGCTGTATTCAAATTCTGATTTTTAAAGCAGGGTTGCCTGATGGGCCTGCTGGGGGCCACAATTCAGAATACTGGCTTGTAGGGAAAATCAGTGGCCACCAAAAATTTAATTTGGCTTCTGTCTTCGTTCGTGATCACATAGTTTCCGACTGTAATAACTGACTATTTCAGGGTTTTTTTTATTAACTAAATCTTTCACTTTTTCTAGGTTACCCAAAGCGAATTTTGCTATTTTCCTAAACAGCACTTTGCCCTATTAGTAATAGGCCTAGTAGACTGCCATGCCAGAGTCAGCCAATAGTCAAGTGTTTTCAACGAGCATATCGGTAATAGTCGATGAGTAATTTTCTCTTATTCAATAAATATCCATGTACTTACTGGTATGACCGCTGATTAGTAGAGAATTAACCCCCCCCCCCCAAAAAAAACAACCAACAACAACCGCCGACCGGCGCTGCACTGTGGCGACGACGTGCCTGCTCCAGTTATAACTGGGCTGCAATGGCACAAAGGCAAATTTCCCAAATGGGATTAAAGAGTTATACAAATATAAATACAAAATACTAATACAAAATTAGTTTCTTATTTGAATGTTGATCTATTAGTTGAAATTATGGGGATTTTATCAGGCCATCTTAATTCTAAATGTCTAAAATACATTGTAACTTAAATGAAAAGCGATTAAAAGGGGAACGATTATTAGTTACTAGATTACTAGGAAAAAAAAAAGATTGGCCTCTTACTGGGCATGGGGTTATATGGTCTCCAAACATGATACAATTGGCATCTAGTGGCACAGGAAATCTGGCAACCCAGTTTTTGAAGAAATGATAAAAGGAACATTCTCCTCCGAGCTATGCGCCATTCATAAATTGCGTAGGCTCGTTTTGTGCGAATTTTTATCCCCCCCCCCCTTTCCTTCACCCTGGGATAACCTCCTGCGCGCTGTCCTATCCTTCTTTTCTGTTCTGTCAATCATTTTGCTTTTTTCCTTGCATGATACGACCGTTTTTATCGAGTCGCCCTGTTTTCTCCAAAACCCAAACCCAAACTCCTTCACTCCAAGTTCGCTTATAGTACGGTTGGCTTCAATTCAGTCTTCCCTTGTTTACTAGTCTGTAGCCATTAGAATTGTAAATGATCTAGCATACTGGTATACTTTAAATGGCATTTTGGCATCGACGATTTGGCTGTTTTATTAAAAACAGTAGACAATATAATTAATATTCAATTTTTATGCAATCCTCCATTTTTTTTTTTAAGAGCTCAGATTGAAATGCGATTTTGAATGTATTCATTCAGTGCATGACTCAGTGATCAGTAAATAAAGAAATAATAGGTACCTAATTAAGCGAACAGAGATGAACAAATTCAACTTTTATAAATATATAGATGCCTATAGAGGTGTGTTAGTACATAGATACTCGAAGGAATTAAAAGTGAAGACCAAGGTAAATGAATAGATCAATAAATAAATAGATGAGTAAGAGAAAACATACATAACCAAGTAAATGAATACACAGCTGTCTATGGGGACTATCCTGGGGATCGGACCCAACTTGAGTCTTTTATATCCCAGAATTGTTAACTACTGACTTCTGTGTTGTCGGCCTTCTCGAACCCTCTAGGTCTTTAACACTATCAGGCAATCCTCCATCTTACTTTATTGAAAAAAAAAAGAAGAAGAGAGGAATACGGATTGTAAATGATCTGGTGTACTTGAAATGGCATTTGACATGAATGATCTGGCTGTTTCAGTAGAAACACAGCTATAATTATTATGTATTCCATTTTCATGTAAATCCTCCATCTTACTTTGTTGAAAAAAGAACAGAAACGAAACGAAACTTTTCAGCTCATTACGTAAACTGAAAAACGCACTACACTCACCACGCTCAGCCCCCAAATCTCTGAGCACTTTTCATGCCCCAGCCCCCACTTCCCCTCCATCTCCCCCACCACAGTCCTCTAAACTAAAATACTTTACAAATCGTCCCATATGAGAATGTTTGGGGGGAAGGAAGGGGCTGGATGGAACTGACATTAAATGTTCAAATGGTCTTACAGCCCAAGCGAGCCCCACAAACATAATAATTCATGTGTAACATTAAAAAAACAACAACATACTATTCTGCACCTATATCAGTGTCAGTCTGTTACCCAAACTTTGTTTACAAATACGACCGTGGAATAATTTTCCATATCTCAAGCTCTTTTATTTTCACGCTTGTGTACTACGTCATTAAGCAAAATGACGCCTCATTAACTAGAGTGCTTGCAAAGCTTTGTTGAAGTTTTCTCAATCTCATCTGTGTAAAAAAAAAAAAAAAAAAGTCAAAGAAATTACTACTAAACTATGGGTTTGTATAAAAGGAGTACTGCATTTTATTGGTACATATTTTTGCACGAATTGTTCTTTTAGAGCCAGTTCTCGTGAACTTGTCGTGAAAAGAACGCGTACAAAATATTTGCCAATAAAACTCAATAATCCCTTAATAATCATGCTATGATGAAGCTGGAGGGTGAACGTGTAAGCATCTAACATGTCATGGCTATGTGATCAAAGATTATGAAACATGGAGCATTGCTCCATTTTTGACGGTAAAGTACGTGGACACATCCGTTTGGGACAAAATTCTGTCTTTAATATTATTTAATTATAATTTATTTGAGCCGGACAAAAAAGATACACATTTTCATCTAGTGTGTGTGAGAGAGAGAGAGAGAGAGAGAGAGAGAGAGAGAGAGAGAGAGAGAGAGAGAGAGAGAGAAGAGGAGAAAGAGAAAGAGAGAGAGGGTGAGTTGCAGATGGAGACTACAAGACTTTCTGTAAAGCGCCTGGAGCAGATTGTTTGGTCTGGGGGCTATATAAATGATCTTCATTATTAATAATACTATGATTATTTGTTTACGATTTTTTGAGCCGCAAAAAAAAACAACAACAACATTTTCATCGAGTGAGATAAAAAAGTATGACCGGAAATTTCATTCTTCAGCTCTGTTTTTGTTCTTCGCCGCGTGTATTCTGTGAGTCAACGGGCCAACTAGTAATGATAAATCAGGTAGGTGGTAGCCACAATATTATTAGGTTACGGGTAGCCTCTACTGTTTTGCTCAATGTGATACAGACTACAAATAATGTAGAGCTAGCCAGGCTTATCGGCTAACATTGTCATGATAACTTTTGAAATGCTTCATGTATTCCAGCCCTGTCACCACAAGTGATTTAAGAAAAAAAGGACCGAAAAAAAAATAAGAAGCAGGATTGGGGATTAAAGGTGGCCTGTCTAAGCAGGTATTACCGTAAGAAAGGCGTGGAGTTCTGAGTTCAAGTGTCCTCACCGTACCGTTATTTGATTTATTGAGGGGAGATACGGGGTCTAGATTGGGGGAAAGGGGGGGGGGAGGGAGGGAAGGGGGGGGGGCGCTGTGACAGACAAGGGAGAGAAGTACCTGGAGGAGTGCAGAAGGGGAAACAATTGCTCTCAGTTTACGATCACGATTAGCTGTACTTGAGTCGTGATTCATCATAGAGTAGGAGTCTTCAGTCTTTATTGGCCTGTTGGCCCTATACTCAAAACTCTGGTCACCTAACCCCTTCCCCCCCCTCCTCCATTCCCCATAAAAAGCCTTACAAGCCCCACCCCCACGTCCTCTTCTAAACTGCTAATTTTCTGTTCCTTCTCCTTCCCTCTTTCTTTCACATACACTGGAAGAGAAAAGCGGACAAAACACACATACCCATAGAAGTCCACAGAGGGAGACATACACACACACAGAGAAAGAGAGAGAGAGAAAAAGAGAAATAGAGAGAGAGATGGGAAGAGAGAGAGAGAGAGAGAGAGAGAGAGAGAGGAGAGTAAAGAGAAAGGACTGAAAGATAGTGAAGAAAGAGAGAGAGAGTGGAGATAGATAGATAGATAGATAGATAGACAGACAGACAGACAGACAGACAGACAGACAGACAGACAGGCAGACACACAGAGAGTATTTATTTATAGATAGATAGATAGATAGACAGACAGACAGACAGACAGGCAGACAGAAAAGAGAGAGAGCGAGAGCGAGACAGAGAGAGAAGAGAGAGCGGTAGAGAGAGAGAGAGAGAGCGAGAGAGAGAGAGAGAGAGCGAGAGAGAGAGAGAGCGAAAGAGAGAGAGAGAGAGAGAGAGAGAGAGAGAGAGAGAGAGAGAGAGAGCGAGAAAGAGAGAGAGAGAGCGAAAGAGAGAGAGAGAGAGAGAGAGAGAGAGAGAGCGAGAAAGAGAGAGAG